>JAQGBW010000839.1:0-33079 GCA_034698625.1 Julus scanicus | reverse complement strand
GGGCTTAAGCTCGACCGAAACAGGAAACTTCGAAGTGCGCATGCTCAGACCCTAATATTTCGGTTTCGGTTTCGGCCAAGTGGGAATCAGGCATTAATCGGTGATATTAGCTTATTGAGAAGAACTTATCGAGATGTTGCTTTTGCGCTAAAGATAGTTTTAAGGTTATTAAGCCTCGTAATTCCAAGCGTATAATTTGTTCGATGTATCAAGATACCATGTTTTGACACATCCCAATTAAACTGAACCTTAATAGACACATTGTCACGCATTCATGTACTATAAATACTCATATACACAAATATGCTGTATCGATGTTATACAGTTGTATCATGTTGGTTTAATCTTATCTCCAATTAGACATCTAGAATGCTTGAATAAATTTAATTTTTTCTGAAGACATGGATTATAACTTAACATGAATTTCAACTGGTAGAATAACATTCAAAGTATCTTAACTTCTTTTAAATGTTATTAGAAATGTCTCAGAACTAGTCTCAAAATAAAACTAATACTTTAACAGTGCAGCTTGCAGTGATTGCCCGTTACTAATTTTATAAGGAGCAGCATTTTTTGATATTTTGAAGTTTGTACCGATTTCGGCATGTATTACTCGATACTGCTATTCTTAGTCGTTTGCCAGTTCCGTTTCGGTAATTTGCAATACTTGCAAACCCGAACGATACCCCGAGGAGAGTCGAAATAAGCATTCATAGCTCTGTTATCAGCAGCGCCATTGGCGGCCATAATTAAATAAGGTGGCTAGGGCCAAACGCTATTAAAACAACGTGGCGCTCGTTTTCTTCGGGGATGTGGTTCCTGGCCTTCAACCCTTGCCTATAACTAACGGTTGCACTGTATTAAAGGAGCGGAATGTTCTGACAGCATTCCCAATGTGCAAATAAATGTTTGTGGCAGCGTGTTAGTTCGGATTGGGCGGTTTTTCTGTTTTTCTGCACGGGTGGCAATCCGTGGGAGAAATGCCGTTTGTTTTTTGAAACGAATCAATTCGAGAAAATCCCAAATGAAACGTTAAGCCCATGGAACTGGAGCAGTTTCCTCTCCCTCTATTCTAGTATATCGTATCGTGAGTTGTGTTTAACACTCTGCAAACAGTGTTCTCGCTACTTATTTTTTTTTCATAAAACTTGGTTTGATTGCTTTTTCTTTTCTCTTTTTGTTTTTTTTGATGAAAAATTATAGCGGAAATGTTCAGACTGTAAAATCTTGAAATTGCGACGTTGGAGGATATTATGCAATTTTTTTGCATAAATAGATATGCAATTGATGATTTTCTGGTTTACCTTATATTCATTTTTAAACAGATTGAACCAGATATAGAATTAAAGGAGTATTGAAACTTAATGAATAACGTACATAAAATGCACTGGTTTATGTATATGAACATAACGTAATCCGAAATAAAGTGCGACTTTTACACTGATATTTGAACATTGTTAATTAGTCTAACAAGCAAACAAAAAATATGCAATTATTGTAAGGGCACATGCACTGTGAGACTCGGTATGCATTTAGGCAAATTCTGCTGTTCATGTGTATTTTTTTCCACCAATGCTAAAATTATACAATTCATGAAATTACTAATTAAGAAAACCCTAGACACTAAGAATAGAATGCTTATGGGTGTTATCTAAATTAGTAATTTTTGGGTGAAAATCCTTTTGTTTGAAATTCCATCAAGTACTTAAAGACTTTTTAAGGAAACCCTTGATTGTATACTTAAGGGAAACCCTGAAAAGTATTGAAAAATGCTTCAATGTTTTTCAGAAAATTTATTAGACATCCTAAATTAATATACTATATATGTTCACCTTGAGCAAAAAATTTAAATCCACGTTTTATTTAAAACCTCGACATAATCAGTACATTTAACGCCATGTTTTAATTCCGGCTTTAATCGATAACTTAGTGGGTGAGCTCAGTGACGGAATCTATACCAAGATTAGGTACTAGCCTTGCATGTAAAGTTTGCTATTTTAGTGAGTACTGTACATTAAAAAGTATGATTTATCATTCTTTGTATAAGCACTTTAGGCTACTCAAGTTCCAATCTTTGGATATGTGGGTTGTATATTATTTAAAGGTTTCTTGGCTGATGAGAATTTAAGTAGGGTTGGATTAACCGACCATTATGCAATCCCGAAACAGGATCTTCTTTTAGATTACTTTTTTTTCTATTACCTAACATAAAGTAATCTTGTCTCTCTGTTTGTCAAATCACATTTTCCTGAAAGTTAGTCATGCCAAGTGCTCATGATATATGGATTACAAATTAATAGATTGCAGTTTATTCACCTCAATCGAATTTTAAAACTGAGTAATTATTAATCAAATATCTGACGGAAAAAGCAAATATGACATCTTGATTGTATACTCATACTTTTATTAATCATGGCCTTTGTAATGGTCCTTTAAACTTCAGACGACATGATGTAACCGAACTGCTTATATTCGTAAAGGAGTAAGAAAATGAAAAAAGTTCTTTATAAAATATCGATGATACCTTGGCAACAAAAGGACCAAGGTTATGATCCTGACTTGACAGCTTCTCTTTTCAGTGGTATATTTTCCTTCTCTCTGCTAGTTTTTTAAGGATCTTTGTGTGGGAAAATATAATCTTGTTTTGATCAAGCAAACATCTTTGTGCAGATCAGGT
This sequence comes from Julus scanicus, assembly GCA_034698625.1. Classification (NCBI taxonomy): domain Eukaryota; kingdom Metazoa; phylum Arthropoda; class Diplopoda; order Julida; family Julidae; genus Julus; species Julus scanicus. Next base: position 30,402 of record JAQGBW010000839.1, on the reverse strand, counting down.
TACGTTCGATTTAACACGAACTGAAAATGCTTTTAGGCTCTGATGTGTGCATCCTTCATGAATCTGTCGATTACAGTTTTTTTTAATGTTTGAGATACAAATGGAGGAATATTAAAGGGTTAATTTTCTAATCGTATTTCTTTTCTTGAACGATGAAAAATATGAGAATGTGTAACTTTAGCGTTTTTTAAAATAAATATTTAACATCCAGTATTTGAAGAAACATTTAAAAGAATTTGTAAAGGATAGCTTGTAAAATAATTTAACCGGAATTTAAAACACTTTTAATAAGATTCGTTTAGATTTATTTTCGAAATGACTTTTAGGATGACATTATAATTTTTATATTGTTGAATTTTAACTCAATATATTTCCATTTATATAATAAGTTTAACTTTGTGGATAAGTGTTAACTCCATACCAGGTCACATAGTTAAATAGATACTGTAAAAATGAGCATACTTTGGGAAGGTTTTTTGATGTTTTTTTTAAATTTTTTATTTATTTATTTTTTTTAAATTCTAAACAAGTGTTCCATAATTGCAATCCGAAATTGACTAGGTCACCCTCTTCTATCCGAATATTACATGGACCATCTCTGTATCATGAATATGAACCATCCTGTGAGGGTTCCAACATAAGGCGAACCAGAGTTCCAAAGCCAGTTTTTTTTTATATTTTCCGCACATTCTCGAAATACGCGTTGAATGAATCAAAAGCGTGGGCGAATCTTGCCATAATACAAATTCGATAGCTACTTTAAGCCTTTCCTCAAGAAAAAATTAAATAGCACTTTGGTCCCAACTTTTCGGGTTATATTCATGAGATATCCATGGAAATTACAGAGTAAAGTTAACAAAATCGCAGAAACTCAAGTTTTGGTCATCCCCAAACTGCCCCGCCCATGTCTGGGTTTCGACTAATTTAGCTTATTGTTTTATCTGTAAATATGTTTGCAATTCATATCAAAATTTGGTAAAGGAATATGGGAATCGTTATACTGACCTTCGCTAACAACAGCTGTTATACATTATACAGTAGTTTTTCCTTCCAAGTGAAAGTTTGACGACTTTAACGAAAACAAAAAAACAGGTGTCACATTCCCCGAATTCCTGCAATCATTAAAAGATATCCATGGAGCACTCGTCATTCTAAGGTACATACAAATTTATAAAACACCAACATGTTGTAATAGGTCCGTTACTGGTTGATTCATTTTCTCCTTCCTACCGAACGTTTTAATTTTCCCCATGGAAAATCTATGTTTCTGTCACCATTTCCTGTTATAGATTCCTAAATTCCTCATGAAATGGTATGCAGAATGGATCTGGATACGACGTGCTTTTCCGTTTCAGCAAGCAATAAAACAATGCATCCATATTGAAAGAAACATGACAGCAGCTTGAAAGCATGAATTGTTTGCTTGACAAGAATGTATATTTTACACAATGCCCAATGTCTACTAGGGATTTTGAAGGGTCCAACCCCACTCGCTGTAAACAACCATTATCATCGATGGATTTTTATTCCTCCGGACTTCATTTACCGGACAACAGATCTGGGGAAACAGGCCCCCGTTCCATTGTGCCTTTTCTCTCCCAATCCTGTTCGGTTCCCCCACGTCCCCGGGGATCCATAATAATGTGTTCGATGTCAGAAAGGAGCTGGTTACGACTAACTCTGCCAATTCTAAGTAATGGACCCCCTTCTAAGTTTTATCTACTCCGGAACGAGGGGAAGGGGCGCTCCTACACACCTATTGTATTCTGTCAAAGAACTCTTAGCGGTGATTTCGGTTTTTTTGGTATACCGTGTGAAGAGGCAATTTTCAGGTGGGTCCCAGGTGGCGCCAGGGACCTAGGGATTTGCAACGGAACCGGATTGACTGAAAAAGCGGAGGCGGAAATAAAGCGGATGGCGAACAATGAAATGCACAAGAAATGGATTGTAATTGAAAGACGAGGCTCAAATCCTCTGGAGATTCCGTTGCTTTTTTTTCTTGTTCATCTGCTTCAGGTTTTAATTAATCCTTGCGGGGATTTTTTTGTACTTGGCCAGCACTTCAACCTGATAAATGACAAGGGGAGCTTAGAGTAATCATCTTTAATCAGCTTTTTAATTGGATTCAATGTTGGGATTGTTGCTACCAGTAAGCTTTCCCTTGCAGGAGGGCAATCACTGTTGACTGCTTAGGCAGTTTCTATTATTGCATTTAGGAGATGCAAGTACTTGCCATCTGGAATGGCATTTTGGTGCCTTTGGACCATTAAGAGCATTTAGGAATGTATTTTGCTTCTAGCTAATGTTCGCTAAAGAGCAATTCGGGATTTAAAGACTTGTTTGGAATTGTCCTACCTTTCCAAGGGATGTTTCGATTAACCACTTCTGTCCAGTTCAACCCCATAATGGGAATTAGTGCAATAAAAAGTATTGAGCCTTTGGCAAAAATAGGAATAGGGAATCCTGAAACCTGTACTGACTTATAAATAATACACTAAAAAATAATAACACGCCCAATGTATAACCATTTATTGATTGTATTTGGCATTTGAATATCTTTTTGAAGCATTCTGTATAGGCTGTATTAGTGTATTTACCGTACACCCTTACCTCGCTTTACGGCCTAGATACGTTCCGGAAAAGCCGTATAACGAATCATTTTTTTCTGAATTGTGATTTTCATTTTATCCCTTCTTAAACAAAGTGAAACCCAAAAATTGTTTTATTGATTGCCAAATCTGATTTTTTTGAGCAAATTGGGGTAATTAACCATATTTTTTGGCCACTTTCTTTACTTGCAGCATGTTTTTTGGCAGTTATAACGAAATATTGTGAGCTGTGAATCGAAAAAGTGCTATATACGTAAAAAAAACCGTATAGGTGTATTGAGTTTATAAAAACTAACTATGGCGAACAGTCAAATTATGTTGCATATTCGTATTTTATTCAAAAACCAGTGTCGTACAAAAACACTGAAATAGCCATTTTAATGAGCAGGAAATTTGCTATTTTTCAATGTAGAACCCGATTTTGATGACACATTTATCCCAACGTCCTGCTCTTTAAACTGGCTGTTTGTGTCTTTTTGAACGTCATCTGGTTTTCGAATAATAAACGAATTTGCAAGACTTTTTGACTGCCCCTCGTAGATAAAATGTAGGGATAAATAAATGTTACGCGTACATTAATTTCTGACAGATATTAATTTGCTTTTTGTGAGCATTAACAGGGACCTAATTAATTGTAACTATACCATTCATACCGGACATAGTAATATTTTATGGCAGGGGTCCTATAATCTTCTTATGATATATTAATCCTGTTTGCTCATTGATTCTTTGCCTCTGTAATCCTATTTTTGGACAAGTACAATGCAGGCGAAGCGTATTATTTTAGGTTGTTAGCAATATTGCAGTTTGTCAGAAGTGGATTCATAAAAATCTTCCCTGTAATTTCTGCTAAAATGTGCTCGTTTCTCGCCATGGATTCAGCGATTTTTGCCCACTTCCAACCGGCTTTTCCCATCAATTCGTTTTCAGCATCAATGGCATCCCATGGATAACTTTTCCCATGAATGCTTTTCATGCTGCGTTAAGCAAGGGTCAACACTTCGCATGTTGTCATCCAACTATTTCAAGTTGACCAACGGCCAAAGTTGTTGTTAAGCAGATACTGAACCATACTATATCGATCGATTTATCCCTCCATAAAACCAAATGCAAAAAAAATCAGTTTTAAGCTTTGTAGCATTGCTGAATTGCTACTAATGTGAATAGCCAAGTTTTGCCAAGAAAAAAATTCAAGAAAAGCTTTTAGAACTTTAAGAGTTCAGGATTCAAGTGTTAAAAAAACGTTTTGCAATAATCGCAGCTTTATGCTATCGAGCTAGATATAAACTGGTTGACAAAAACACATGTTTTTTCCAGAAAGGGATTTTTGGCAATGAATGCAATAAGATAAGAAATTTTCGAAAGTTGAACCTTTTAGAGGGAATAAACTCAACTACTTTTAGAGAGCTTTGTTTTACACAGATCGGTTAACAATGTTGTATCCATTGAGGGGAGAGTAACTGCGTGTTAAATTTGCATATATGGATTTTATTTTTTGGCCATTTGCTATTTTCATGCTAATAATTGAGTTTCAGAAAAGAAATGTTTGACTATGAATGCAATAAGATTTAACGTATAAAAGGCTATATATGAACTTATTGGACTTGGAAATGCCATGTATGGACTGTATTTAGCCTCCGAATGACCGAATTCATTGTTAGATTTTAGCTACGACCATTTGTTGATGGAAATCCAAATAATAACTTGGGACTTTAAATACATAAAGAAAATGTCGAATTAGGAAAAGAAAGAGAATGGTCTGTCTGTATGAAATCAACTGTTTTCGTTTTCTTTGGCAGTTATTTAAACTTATATTACAATGATTTTAGGAACTGAGGGAACTGTTTGTAGGAATGGTTGTTCAAATGTTTGTTAGCCATTTATGCCCATATATGAGCAATCCTTGGAATTTATGGCCATACAACGTCGAGATGTGTCCAATGCTTGGTGTGCTCGTACATAGAATAAGATGTGTATTTCTATACAAGGCACAAATTCTTTTCTACCCAAAAATATTTAATTAATGTATAAAGCTTTATTTTCGAGAGTTCAGTCGAGCAATGATGCTGATATCAAATTGAGTTGAGAGAAACCGCATCTTAAATTTGCACATATGGATTTTACACTCGTGCCTCATCTTATTTTGATGCTATCAATATAACACTATAAGCTGATTTGAACACAAACTTACAAGAATGTTTTACACAAAATAAGACTAAATTTAATTTGAAATTAGTGTTCTCATTAAATTTGCTTAAACAGTTTAAGAACATTTAATGAGACTTTTTATGAACTTTTGTCTACTTGATTTCCAAGATTGTTTTTATTTTTAACACCACAATTTATTACGAAAAAAGGGCTAAGTTACAGATTTTTTAAAATTGTTCAAAACTTTGTCAAATTATACAAGTATAGGTAGTTTAAAGAATGCATTTTTAGTTGAAAAACTACATCAGGGCCAAACACCAGCTTTTAAACAGATTTCAAATACTGGCATTGTCCCTTATTCTAAGCCTCTTTCAATGAGCAACAGCTGCCTTTTAATTTAATGGAAAATTAATGATTAAATTGCCAGTCTTTGAAAAGAGGTCGGATAAAGTGCACGGATTTCCGACCTACTCTATCATCCCTTCACGCAATTTTGAGAGCAAAATGGACTATCTAAGTATTCTGTTCGCTTATGATTTAACTCCATTGATTTTTTTCTTCTCAGTATCATCAATTATTTCTTATTTGAAATATTTTTTTTTGTCCTTCTTCCTCACGTCTTTTCAAATTGCTTCTTAGTGTAAATCCTTGCACTTGCCATCAAAACCGTGAAATTGTGAAAAATTTAATGGAAAACGCTCTGACTGAGATGAAAGCGATGAATCGCAGGCATTTCTAATTAAATTGATGACCTCCCTCCTTGGTAGGGTCGAAATTGGTGCTTTCTTGAAACAGATGCCACAACAAGATGAATGATGATTTCCATTTCAACAAAATTCAGGATTGTGTTGATGATGATGATTATGAAAATTTCCATCGAAGAGATTTAAAAAAGAAATGTAGTTTAATCCTACTGGATTGCACTTGAACAGGGACTGGATTTCTAAACCCAAAAGTTTTGGTGGATAATAGTAATTACGTTTGCAATGTCGCATATGCTTTCTCTCGAAAATTGAACTACAATTTCGTAGTTGGTAGTTCAGATTTTTACTCTAGAACAGCTCCACCAAATGAGGAATGCAATTATTTTCATGTTAGAATTGATGTACCGTCATGCAACGTTCCTTGACTAAAGATATTAAAAAAGATGTCATTTGTAAGATTAGTTTTCAAATATAATGTCATCTACGACGAGTCTTATTGCCATTGTTTAAAATTGCTCAGTAAATGAAATGAAATTCATGTTTAGAAGACTTTTTTCCTTGAATGGGGTCTCAAATGAGGCATTTATGTATGTTCCTCTGTTGTAGCTTAGAAATTTACAGAAAAATAATGCATGCGATTTTCCATTTCTTATTATTTTGATTGGGTCCTCTCTGGATGCTGGTTACTACTTTCGAATGAAAATATTTATGGATTCAGCCCTCTAATTTGAGGTTTAGCTAGATGAATATAAATTCTCAAGAATTTAATTGTAGTATAAAGCTATGATAACCTGCTAGACCCCAGAGTTTAGCTAGAGTTGTTGAAACGCAAAATTACATGGTAAGCTCTTCCAAGACTGGATAATTAAGGACCTTGCCAAACTGATGTTAAGCTATCTATGCATATATGTGCTACATGATAAACGTTTCCAAGATTTATAGATTCTGGACCTTGTCCAAGTGATGTTCAAATATTTATAAACGTGTCATCCTGTTAAAAACCAGAGTTTAACAGGAGTTTGGAAAACAGAACTGCATGGTAAGTTCTTCCACGACTGTCAGAGTATGAACCCTGCCAATGTCATATTGGAATATCTATATATGTGCCACCCTGCTATAAACCAGAGTTTAGCAAGAGTTGTTTGAAAGCAGAACTACATGATAAACTCTTCCAAGCTTGGAAGATTCTGGACCTTGCCCAAGTGATGTTCAAATATCTATAAACGTGTCATGCTATTAGAAACCAGAGTTTAACAGGAGTTTAAAAACAGAACTGCATGGTAAGCTCTTCCACGACTGTCAGAGTCTGAACCCTGCCAATGTTATATTGGAATATCTATATATGTGCCACCCTGCTATAAACCAGAGTTTAGCAAGAGTTGTTTGAAAGCAGAACTACATAATAAACTCTTCCAAGCTTGGAAGATTCTGGACCTTGCCCAAGTGATGTTCAAATATCTATAAACGTGTCATCCTGTTAGAAACCAGAGTTAAACAGGAGTTTGGAAAACAGAACTGCATGGTAAGCTCTTCCAAGATTGTCAGAGTCTGAACCCTGCCAATGTCATATTTTAATATCTATATATGTGCCACCTTGCTATAAACCAGAGTTTAGCAAGAGTTGTTGGAAAGCAGAACTACATGATAAACTCTTCCAAGCTTGGAAGATTCTGAACCTTTCCAGAGTCAGTTCAAATAAATATAAAAATGTGCCATCCTGCTAAAACCATAGTTGAACAAGAATTTTGAAAGCAAAACACGTAAGCCCTTTGAAGACTGGCAGATTATTCACCTTGCCAAAGTGATGTTCAACTATCTATATGTATATTCCACCCTGCTAGAAATCTATCTTTAACCAGAGTTTGGAATGCAAAACTCGTGAGCCCTTTGAAGACTGGCAGATTCTGGACCCTGCCAAAGTGATGTTCAACTATGTACAAATGGCGCTTGCAGGTGCTCTCTTATCACAACGTGTCCTATATGAGTCCAGATCGAAACGCAATTTCCGGCTAAGTCTCTGAGGGCTAATAACCATGCCAAGAGTTGAATCTTCCGCCTATGACTTAATAGGAGCATCTCGCAACTATATGCCTCGCAGATAGTGAGCTTAACCGTGAAGAAGGTGGGTTGAAATATGAGCTTTTGAAAAGCTTTGGATTGAGCCCCCCCGGCTGCTCAGCAACGATAGTCGGCTCCCCGAGGCCCCCCATATTTCAAAGTTTGTTTATCATCGCAGGCAAGGGGATGGAGAAGAACAGGTGGGGGAAGAAGAAGGAGGAAATCTTTAAAGATGGCGATGATGAGAAATAGAGCGTTTGAAAAGAATCGAAATTGAATGGAGGGATGGCTGACACACGCTGGGGAATGGCGGAGGAGCCACCCAGATATGGTGCTGGAAATGATATCCGAGTTTATGGCTGCTGGCATTGTGTCTGGCTCCCGAGTCGAGTGGAAATTCAATATGGAAATGACAATGTTGACAAATATTGGCACCAACAAGATTGCGTTTTTTTTCTTGTTTTTTTTCAACCGATCAAAGGCGGCCTAATGGGATTTTCGCTGACGATTGTGATTTATGGTGGCCCGGGGGTAAGGGGATGGGGAGGGGAGCGTCTGCGGCAGCCTCACAGCGGACGCCATCTTTGAAATCTGTGCAAGATTTTGAAGATTTTGAATTGGAACTGTACGGTTGCTCGTTTGCAGAGAATTAGGATTCTTAGCCTCCAGAGGCTATTTGAGGCTGTTGAAAAAGTGTGATCAACATGGGAAAATTTGTTTAGAACCTTGGTAGATGTAAAGGCGTTAATTCCAATATTGAGATCCATTGCTCCAAAAACGTTGATCAGATTGTAGAAACAGTTGCTGATAGCTATTTAATGTTGATGGAGCAGTTTGATCACGGAGCACTGTCAGATGTTTACAGAGAAGGGCCAAGAATGTTTGCGCCAATGGAAGGTGTCAAGAGTTGCTTACCATGGAAGATGTCATTAAGACATTGTCAAAATTGGACTGAACTTGGCACGTCACTAAAACATTTTTGAATGTTATTCCGTATTCCTGAATCACATGATGTCTCAGACTTTTAACTCAATATGCTGAAAAACAAAGCACACAGTATGTTTTGTAGGGTTCTGTGTTGTTGTTTTTTATTTCTTCATAAGTTGAAATATTGTAAAATATTTGTTATTAAAAAGGGGGAATTCCTCCTCAATACACTTTCCAAGTCAACACAGGGACAGTTTAGTTTTGTTTGTTTGTTTTATATATTTCTGCAGAAGATATGGAATATCTTCCAAATTTCCCTTCTTACTTCAAAAGTAATCATGAGAAGAAGTCAAATTTGATGCATTACACGTACAGTGGATCGAATCTTGAATTACTTTCCCATCTTAGGATTCGAATTAATTACAAAGATTTTTATATCTGTGACCAACTACAAGGCGTGACCAAAGACAATGGAGTGACTGATTGTGCTTGTGTTAGCTTTAATGAAAACAACTTCAGTTGGAAACACTGTATGCTCGCTTTCCGTTTGTTTGCACTCGGTGGCGCAGGTATCAGTGTACTAGTAGTCAGAAAACTAGAGTAAGGAGGGCTTGAGGTCCATTCCTAAAAAGATCGAGTCTGTATTATAAGCAAAAAGTGGTCCAACACCATATTAATAAAGAAAGACACTGTAAGAAATGTTTACTGTATTCTGTCCACCCCCTGTATACATATAGCTCTCCAGAAGCAGTTGTAGGTATGGACATGAAAGGGCAGTTTCCCTTTAAAAATGGCCGCTTGTCGGTGCTGCCGCCTTGTGGGTGATGAGCATCTCCATGGCGCGTCGCTTGGCTGTTGCCATGGCAACATTAAATCTCCCCAGCATCCTCGTTCCTGCTTGCGATCCGCAGGCCCTTACCACACTCGCTTAAGATGCTCGGTGGCATCCTTCCCCCGCTGAAAACCCTTCTGAAGATGATTTAGTTTTGGGGGGAAAAAAAAAGCAACTGCGGTCTCTGTTAACATCGGTCGGAGCCTAACGAAGGCCCTTTAGAGTGTAAGTAGGCGACTGTTTCATGAATTCATAACGATATAAATTATTTATGTGTTCATCTGTTTTTTTATCGCATTTTCCTTTCTCTCGGTATTTTTTTATATATTTTTTACTCTCGGTGAAAAATCACCAGGGTTTTCCCCAAGTTGAATTTTGAATAGATTTTTTTTTCCCATGAATTTTTTGGAAGGAAAATAGGTTGAAGATGGTATCTGAACCCCGATAAGGCCCCCAAAAATGCGGATTTTCACAGTTTTTATCGATCGTTTCACAGTTTTGGCGCCCGAGATGCAGAATTTGGTAACTTGGGCGCTCCTCAGGGAACCGATATGGATTTTTTTTAAACGTTTTCTTCGTTTTTTCCGCAGCTTTTTCAATGTGGGTTAAACGGTTTTGACGCTTGGTTCATGAATTTTAAATCGGGAAAGTGAATTTTGCCTTTAAACATGTATATCAGAAGAGCTGCAGATTAACTACAACACGTGTGGTTACTTCTGGTAACCTGAACTCTTGGTTTTCAGCGATTTGCAATATGTCCCAAGTTGGACAAATTATATTGGGTCACGCATGCATATGCCATACAATGTCTCATATACACTGTATTGTATATCCATATACTGTATGTCTATCTAGCTGTGTCGCTTAGTTTAGGAACGTTATCCTCCTGGCAATCGGAAGACAAGGGTTCTATTCCCCACCGGGTTGGCTATCGATCCTTATTTTAGTAAATTACATTTGTACTTTAGTAACTTTAGATTTCAAGAATGCACACAATTTGTAATGGGACTATATAGTCTTTAAAATTGTTTGAATTTCACCCTTAATTTGAACTTGACACTTGAACTACTGGACAGAAAGGTGACGGTAAATTTAAGAGGCGCTTGAAGCAAGATGCTCATGCACTTCAAAGGCGTGGAGTCCATAAATCCGCCATTAAGTGGGGTTGTATTGATTACCCCTCCTACACCTTCAGTGTTGCCACACAGTGTAAACACATCTACCAGCCTCTTCCCTACCGCAATGGCCGTCGGCGGAGGGCGGAAATGGGGACATCTTTGAGGAAGTAGTTTTATGGCGCATGGACCAATATTGATCAGCGATAAAATCCTCTTGGCACAAGTGCGGTTGATGGACAGACACACTATTGAGGACAATGGTCGAAGCGCTGTAGCATTCTAGGAGAAGAGACAATCAATTCAACTGCTGAGGCACTGCCTTTAGAGGCGCCATAAGGGAAATTCCCCTGTCTGAGTATCTAGTTTGTCAGCCAAAATTGGAATATGAAGATTAGCATGCATGATGTAGCCAAATGCAGGTTATCTTTTAAGAAAACTCTCAAATAAAGAAATCAATGTGTTGTTTTCACGGTAGGATTGGTTCTACTTCCTGCAAAAACATGCAGAAAGATATGGATTGTATAATATTTGGGGTGTCATAGCTGGCTTTGTTTAAAAAAGCGAAAGATTAAAAATATCTCATATGGAATGTTGTTACTTATTAAATTTTAAAATCTGCTTTAAAATTTGGTTTTAAAAAAATTGCATTATTGCAACATTATAGCTTCTACTACTTGTAAATCTCTATTGAAAATATGTACATATAAATGTAGTAAAACCTACAGATTATGATCAGGTTATTAAACATTCTGTCATTAAACCATTCAGACTGATATCATCGAACTGCCATCTGTAGTTTTATTCCATACTTAATGAACAGAGTAAAGCATATATTTGAGTCTCTCAAATATCATCAAGGAAAAATCAGATTGAATTGATAAAATCTGTATTGCAGTAACCCTATCGCACAAAACATTGCACTTAGCGTTCTTGACTTGAGCGATTCTAAAACATTAATCATTAAAGATAATCCAAAACGTCCAATTATAATGTTATAAGGCATTGTAACATTAGGGTTATAGGCGGATTTTGGTTTAATTTATACTTATTTAACCTTACATAGCACGAATGCATGGCAGGAAATCTCACTACTCAAAGCATACAGAACTTATTAAACCTCAGTTGGTTATCCTGCTGTTCACTGTTGCTATGAAACGTTGCCTACATGCGAGAAGCCAAAATGTCATTTGTAACATATCGACAAATAATAAAATACTGGTAATACACCCATTACTCTAATTTTATAACGTCCTAATTGGACGAATTGGAAGCGAAGTGTTTGCTGCTACCCCTTGGACAACTGTGGCGGGCAATCACTGCAAACGGCCGTGTTAAGCCGGGTCTCAACCAAGACGTACATGTACATACGCATAAACACGTTTTTACAAACATATGCAAAAAAAGTTTGCCCTCCGGGTTTGTTTCAGCCGACATTTTTTAAATATATGTAAATTTATGTAAATATCAAAATTGTGCAGCTATTAAAGACATTTAATAGGTGCACAATTTTGATATTTATAAAATGGCTGCTGAAACAAACCCGGAGGGCAAACTTTTTTGCATATGTGTGTAAATACTTGTATTTACGTACATGTACGTCTTGGTGGAGAGCCGGCTTAAGTTACTTCAATGCTTGCTATGTGTTTAGGGCTGTTTGCACACATATACCGGCAAATAGAAAAACCGCCTGATAAAAACTTGATAAAAATCGTCTGCTTTTATGTTTTGCCTAATATTTTGAATTTTAAAATTCCTTTCAATGGGTGAGATTTGAAAACACTCACAGCCAAACAAAAAGAGTTTAAATAAAAATAAAAATTGTTTAAAATAGCTTGATAAATCAGCAATTGAAATTGATTGTCATTTTTCACTTTGAAATGGTATTTTTTTTTAAATTAATAAACAATTTTGAAAAATATCTGTTAATTTGCACTTGCAGCCAGCAGGTGGCAGCATGAGAATGCAAATTATATTTCTATAAGGAATTATAACATTAGTGTAATAGGCGTATAGGGTATTTTGGTTTAACTTATGTATTGTAACCTTACATAGCAGGTTAGGTGTGGTACTATTTTTTTTAAATTAAATGCCAAATATATTGAGATTTAATTAACTATACAGAAATGTAAATGCAGCAGACACCTTTCGTCAGGTAACTTTATGCATATCTATTTCTGCAAGTTTAAAGCAAATTTAAAATTCTGCAGAAATTTGGTTGAAAGCTGTGTAGACCATTTTTTGGGAATAAAAATTGCCAGAATTTTGCATAATAGTTTCTGCAGTAAATGCACTAGGATATTTTTCTGGTCATTTTTTGCACATTATTTGTGTATGGGAGCGGCCGTGTCAGACACTTCAAAGTGTTTAAGGGGTTATAGAAATTTCCATAATAAAATACTGTATAGGGTTAATGCTGAAAGACCAAAATGACTGTCGGCGAAGAGGGACAAGACCAGGCTGTTTGCCTTCGACTAAGTAATCTACGCTTGCCACATCGTCCTGTAACACCTTGGTGCTGATTGTATGATAAGAAACTTGAATTTGTAGGCCTCGTGCAATGGAATCCTCATATATCACTTCTTATTCAACTGTGTAATCAGTTTTTCCAATCTGCTGCCATATTGAAGAAAGTATAAAGGCCCAGACCCTTCCTCACCCAGTATAATGAAAACTTTCATTCAAGTTTTGTGTTCGTATTCCAAATTTGATAGAACTTTTTTCATTTCAATCTTATTGAACACAATTTAAAATTGAAGTAACAGGTTTCACTCAATTCCAACCTTTGTTTTTATTGGAAATCCTTGGAACTCGTCTCTTTAGATAAGAGGTGTCCAGCCTTATCTAGTAGTAAAGTAAATGTTCTAATTTTTATATTTAAAGTTGATGAAGACCATGCATACAATATAAGTTGTTCGGGGTTTTTTTAAAATTAAGAACACATTTTTGCTAGTTTTAGAAAATAAATCAAGTGTGGGTTGGGGTAGGGGTGTTGAAATGCTGGTATAATTTTGTTATGACTTGTGGCTATCGACTAAAAATGGGTTGATCACACCTGCTTTAGGTTCTTGAATAGCACGTGTACTGGTATTAGTTACATTTAAGTAAAAATCAATACATTATGATTAGCACATATAAAAGAAACGCAATGTGTTGCTCTTTTAAAACACAATAATAACTTTTAAAATTCTTCATCAATGTTGAAAAACATGTCGGTTCTCTCAATGACGGGATTCTGCATGGATTTTCTTGAAGAAAGTAGATGTGACATAGCAATTTCCTTCATTTTCGGATTGAATACCCTCGAGATAAATGTATACACGATGAAACACGTTTCGAATTAATGACGCGTTTTCAGCCTTTAATTAGAAGCAGGTTTCGAATATAAAAATACCAGATGCTCAAAGACGCATTCATGTAGAAATTCCCCCACAGACTTCATTTCAATAAGAACAAGTTTTATCTTGTAGGCTAAAAATAGCCTTGAAATTCAGGCCTATAATCACTACGTATATTGGAGCGGCTATTAATTAGGTGCTTTTTTCTAAATCATAAAAGACAATGAAATTATAACTATGACGCATGCGTAGTCTTTTAAGGTTAATAATTGGATAAACGACCAGTTTTTCAACAAAAGTTAATAATTGGCATTGTAAAGGTGTATTTTATGCTTGAATCCCTCGGTGGATAAGCGATATAGGACCATATTTGCTAATATATCACATGTTTCATGTATTTCTAAAAAAGATTTATGGTCTTGTGTAGCTATAATAAAAGTGCACAAATTTGAACATAAAACAACCGGACATTTATTAGATTTACGGACATATACTCAAATGCATGGTCAATGATGGGCGTACATGGTCATATTCGCAAATACAGTACTATCATTTATACTAAATTGCCACACTTGTCCATCTGTGGGCATTTTTTTTATATGTTCATGTATGTTATTTACATAATATAAAATGTATGTCAATGATAAATTTCCCACCCGGGCTTAAATAGCCTTGTCTTTGGTGATTTTAACTTAAAGTAAACATAAAATGCAGTTGTACAATTTCATAAAGAACAATCATAAATGTTCTCAGACATACCTGTACATGGGGAATATCATATATGGTCCTATATAATCTGCGGAAGCCCTGAAAAGACGCCCTATTCCTAAGTTCCATCTATTAACTAATTTGGAAAAAGGAGGGTTGAATCTATTTGACATGTTGAATTTCTGATTTTAATTATTAAATACTTTTTTTAAGAATCTAAAAAATGAACACACCTAAAACTGCCCTATGTTCTCTTCACGTTAAAGTCGTATCAATTGAGGGTGGAATTTTCATTTCCCCTCGTAGACAAAATTCCCAGATAGATGATGAAGGTTCAATCCCTGGCATTGGTGTTAGGCCCTCGTTTTGCATAAATAGGACAACGTTAAAAAATCGACATACAAACAAATAAATAACTATTGGCGATGTTGCAGTATCTCAAATTCCACATGACTGCACTAACAAAACGAAGGGAAAACAACCCCCTTTCGGTTTATTACGTCGTTGAGGTGTTAGCCCATTAATCCGGGACGCCTGAATTATCTGGAAAGCTATTGAGTAAAGGCATTTCAGTAGAGGTTGTTTTGGGGTAATTTAACTAAGTGAAAACTGACAGAGTTCGCCAAATCGAGTTTTACAGCATGAAAAGGGAGCTTTTACAGCCGGCCATTTTGTCACAAGTTTCAGCGTTTAGAACGTTTAAGTTGATTGCTTTTCATCGACCACTCCGGGTGTAGTTCCATTTCTCGATAGTGTGGCAAATTCGATGTCACATCGGGGGGAACCCTATCAGTACACATAAAATGCATCCAATGGACGTTTTCTGGCAGCCCTGTGAGCGCGTTGAGGGATTTTCTGGTGCTTGCCCACTTTTCCCCCTTCACATATTCCCAAGGGATTTGAGTTATGACCATTTCGTATGCCACATGTTGGCTTTTATTCTACGTAATTTAATAACGCCCATAAAATACACTTAGGCCGCTGTATGGCGGAATTGGGATGGAAACTACACTGGGCTCCAAAAGCGTTGCACTGTGAGAATCAGTGAATAATTTCACCCGAGGCATGACTAATCAATACCCACTTAGCTACGATAAATAATTGGGAAGAGCTTTTGATGCCAAGCTTTTTGGATGGCGAAAAATCGATTTGGGGAGAGCAGTTAAGCGCCTCATTTAGTCAGTGTTAGAAACGCATCTGCTTCTGAAGAGCTTCTTGCATTTAGCCGTTTATGGTATTAAGACTCCGCACATTTACTTGTCGGAACATCATATTCTGGAAACGAGTGTTCAAAACGTGGAAAATCTCCATTGATGTGGGATCGTCGTTGTAAACCTTGTAGAGCGTGGTCTAATTACAATGGCCGACGTCTTTGTGCTTTATGTATAGAGCCCTTTCCAGTAGGATAATGTTTCCTGTAACCATGGAACAAAGGTCTTCTCCAATTTGCTTCAAATCTCTGAAATTTCTGTGGAAAATGTGAATTGACATGGATCTTCAATGAACACGTTGTGTAGCGTGGTCTAGAATTACTTCTAATGGGCCTTTGTGCTTTGCCAAGATGAACTGTGTCTCCTGGAACCGTAGACTTCACCTTCCCAATTTGCTTTGTATCTCTTGAAATTGTTGAGATTCCAAGTTCCAATTCTTTGGCTATTTCTCTATCCGTATAACGAAGAATTAATCCTTTCGTTAGTCGATTAAGGGGGATTACAACCCCATCCCTTTCAATGGGAAAATTTGCAATGACACTCACAGTCAAACAAAGAAAGATTAAATGAAAATAAAAATTGTTTAAAATAGCTTTATAAATCAGCAAGGGGATGTTCGAGTCATTTTTTACGTTAAAATAGTACATTTTTTAAAATTACATTAATATTTTAATTTTTGCGCTCACAACTTGCCTATCCCATACTGCCACCTGCTGGCAGCGTGTGCAAAATAACGGACATTTTTCAAACTTGTATATTAGTTTAAAAAAATCTTCCATTTCAAAGTGAAAAACAACATTATAATGCACTTGCTGATCCATCAAACCACCCCAAACAATTCTCACCCCCACCCAAACCTCCCTCATTCAACTGTGAGTATCTTTGCAAGTCCGACCCATTGAAAAGGATAGGGTTGTGATCCCTCTTTAGTCATCCTTTACCCCATTCATTTTATTATACTTGGTGTTATACATTACTCCAACATCATTTTCGTTTTCTGGGTGGGTAGAGATACGCATCATTTGCGAATGTGAACTTCCCTCTGAGGAGAAGTTTTTGACTAGTTGGAATTTCAAGCAAAAATAAATAAATACCACAACACTAAACTTTAATGCTCATATTTGATTCTCACAAATGAGAGGTTTCGATGCTCTTATTTAGACTTCTTTCAGGGGAAATGCATGCAAACACTAGCAGGTTGTTCCCATAATCAATGTTTTGTATGGAAAAGAGAATCTGTTGCCGTTAGGGAAAGTGGAATGAGGGATAAGAGCTTCTCGTTGTTCCCAAATGGGATTCGTGGACAATATTGGTCATCACTGTTGATAAAATGCCTCTTGTGGGTATTTGTTGGACTGCCATTCAAGAAATGTTTACTTTTAAATTGAAATTATTTCGAGTATCGATTCACAAAAGCTGCTGCTTGTAAGAATCTAAGTACAGATACCGGACTTGTGTTTCTTTGTATTAAGTAAGTTGTGGTTTCTTCATTTTTTTTTATAAACTCACTTTTGTGTGTAAATAGGTCAAATAGCCCTTTAGCAGACAGCATGCATTCAAAAGAGTGAATTTGCATCTCATATAGATTCCTTTTCAGCAGTCAAATCAAGTGTTTTTTCAATTAAAATTATAGATTTCTCTAATCCTGATCTGGATTTATCCTTGAAACGAACCTCTGCTGCACTATTCACTAGTCTACATATTTTTATATCGATTTTTCCTGTAGTCGATCCCCCAATCGCGTTATTGATTCTCTGGGATTCGCTTAATACGTTTTCGACATTTCCCATATCAAAAGATTAATTTCTCCATAACGTTGCATTCATGATGTCTCCATGTTTTTTTCATAATGTCTGGCTTCAAAAGTATACGGCCATTGGTTGCCAAGGTAACAGTGGACAAGGCTACCGCAGTAGGAGTGGAGCAACAATGGCAATACTTGTCTGTTGAGGTCAATATTTGTACGTTGTCAGGGTGTCATCATATATCTACTTCAACTATATATGGTATCTGGGGCTATTTTTACCACATCAGTCAAATGCAGCAGTTGTTTGCAGAATAGCCGATAATTTACCTTCCGAAAAATATTGCAACTAAAAATCATTAGAATTGATCACCATTCAGCAGATTTAAACTCAGATTTTTCTGTATTTCGTCAAGAAAATGGAAAATATCGTGATAAATAAAACATATGGTGTGCCGTAAGTTTAAAAAAGGTTGAAATTCAGTGATTTAAGGAAATTTTCTAACAGATATTTAATTACAACACATGTCTTATTGTTGTGGTTAATGTGGACAATCACGTGGGTTAACAGTTTGCTATGCAGGTCTCTTTCAGTTGGTAGTGGCCCTTAAAAGGGCCGTTTGGTTTTTGTGGAAAAGCTGATTGCCTACTGGTTAACATCCAGATAACATCCTTGCTTGAAACCTAGTTGGTTTCAGATGACTTCTGGTAGGTTGAGGTTTTCCATAAATCTTAGTAAATCCAGTAGAAGTCAAGTTGGCAGTAGTGGGAAGTCAGGGAGGGAGCTCCTTTCTCTCTCAAGTCAGCTTCTGGAGTGAAGAAAATTGCGAAGTGATGCAATTGACCTAGACTAGAAATTTGGCGCCAAAATGCCTCAACACTTATAAACAGATGAAAATGTTGATGAAGTGATTGACCTTAATAAAAGCCTGGTTTTGCACAGTGGTTTCCATACAAATGCCATGATAGTTACTCTAAAAATCGGTCGCGAACGTGCTACTTCCTCTCTTCAAATCTTTTATGAATTACTACAAAAAAAATGCAAAGAACAAATACAACATACTAATTCCAGTTACCAGGTGGGCTGAGAAATTCGTTTGATTATAACCCTAAGATTATGGATTCTATCATCCCCCAAACTGTGAGGACATATATGATCTTAACTATCAGACCCATGGGTTCGATCCCCGGACAAGCTGTCTTGATTGTGGTTTTCCACAATCAACTTAAAAATCATAAATAATTGGAATTGAGTGTGACCTCTCTTAAACAATAGTGTCATAGAAAAATTACACGACTTTTGTAGAGACATTTCGTTATTTTTACATGCTTCAATTTACAACTAACTGCAACTAATTAGGTGATGTTAAATTGATGGTGTGGTGATTTTAAATTATGTCTGTGATGGCGCGGTCACCCTGTAGCTGGATCTGTATCTGAACAGTTGAATTAAATGTTTCCATCCACTTGCATTAAATTCGGAAAAAGCAGCCTCCCATCCGTTATAATTTATTTAGCTTTCGTTTGCACCCATTTTTTGCCAACAGTTTCAGCCTTGACACGTTGCTACTTCTGGATACACACTATTGATTTTCTTCTCATTTTTCGTGTTTTTCTTTCTTCTCAAACATCCCTCTTTGCCCCCGGAATTCCACCTCCTAATAGATGTGGATGCCGTTCGCAGCGATACCAGAGATTCGCGCTTGGTCTTCGCAGGCGTCGACGTCGAGAGTAGTAGCGCAGCGACTGTCAGCGGCGCTCCGGCCCCCGTCTCTGCCACTGCGGACGCCGACAGTGACGACCTCAGCCCGGACTCCATGGAACTCATTAAGCTGGTGCTGCTAGGAGCCTCTGCTGTTGGGAAGTCGTCCATCATCCAGGTGAGTACATCGATGCATAGTTCACATGAAGGCGAAATATCTATGTCCAAAGGACCTGGAGCGCTAAGGTCCAGTTGCATGGCGCCCAGCGACACCGCATGACGTCAGCGGATGTTGTCCCAAGCAAAGACACTGAGCACTTCCGGTGTGGCATAGCCTTCCAAGGCCTCAAACTGACCGTCTCGGATCGCAGATGTTCACAACGTTGCTCTAAATCGAGACATTTCGAGCCTTGACTTGTAATTTGAACTTAATGCTGTCTATTAACACATTTGCATTTGTTGCAAAATAAATGAAACTTAATTAAGTTTAGTTGCAATCTGTTGCATTAGGATCGAAATGAATTCTATTTTAATGCAATGAAGGTTTGCAGCAGTCTTAATTGCAACTAGTTATCTTTTCATCTTCTAGCTTAATTCAATAAGATGTTTACGAGTAGCTTTAAAAGACATTTTGATTTTCAAATTGTTAGATTTATATTTAAGGCGAGTTTATTTTAGTAAAGTATTATGTTTATGTCAAAAAATTCTGCATATTTGATCATTTATGGACCCATACGGTCAAAAGTGAATTTCAACATTCCTACAAAGGTGATATTTTAGGTCTTCTTTGGAGGTGGTCGCATTAGGAAGCTTTGTCGCGCATATATGTGATTCTTCTCACATACTTTTTATTGTCTTTGCCATCTTGGCACCAAACTACATTTTACATCATTACGCATACTGTATACCTGGATTCGCATATAGAAAGCGATATGATGGAATTTTTAGGACACGAGTCCCTGGTGATCTATTTGAATGTCCACGTGGCAACGTTGGCTGAATTTTTCAACGTGATCCCACTGTCTTACCGTATTGAGCGAAACATGATCAGAATTAAATCTTTCTCTAACGTCAGAAAAGACACTGGTTTTACTGAATATCGCTGCATTTTACCTGGATTAATTTCTTGTTTAAAATTAGTGTGTTTTAGCTACTGTATAAACTAATCTGGAAAAAAATTGCTGACACGAAACTACTTAAATTATGAAAATTAAACCGACTGTCAGCAACCAAACGGTCATGAATAATTCCACTATATCAGTAATGCTTAAACGATTTAATAAATTTCTATGTAATCTGAAGTATGGAAAACATCTAAAAACTCGACTGTGACAAACCTTATGCATGCGGATTCTGCATAGGCTGGAAAAATCATAAACATGTGCATTTAGAAATTTTTGTTTATGCAAGTTACGCGTTCTTATAGCTTTCTGTATTTAGTTGCAGTTGTTTATGTATACATATTTCCCAAGGCCATTTATAATATTTTTAGTTTTAGCAAATATTATTTTAGGAATCGCACCATTGCATAGTATTGAACAATCTCAGTTTGACTTTGAGGCTCTTTAAGAGAATGCTTCACCCCACATTTCTTAAAACCAATTTTTGTTAATGATAATAATAGTGTAAGTTCATTTTGGAAACAAAAATTAACCAAAAAAAATTAACCATGTTCTGTCAACTTCATTGTTTAATTTCATCAAGTTAAAAACCATAGTGTCTGCCCCTTATTTTATGCTGGTGGTATTAAAATACACTTGACAAACAAAATATATGTGACTATTAAACAGTTAAACCGGTTAAATGGCCAATTTTTAATAATTTTAATTGTATTTTAAGTTTTTAACTTTGTTCCCCTTCAGCACCCACACAACTAATTCTACATACGAGTACTTTCCCAAAAGCACTAACAAAGGAGTGGCACCTATAGGCTAACTGAAGGTCTCACTACCCAACCACTGGCAACCAGGGAGTGGAATTCTTTGCCCAATAACCAACCAAATTAACACAATATCGAAGCAAAAAATCACATTAGCCTGCAATGATGATTCCTTAAGGACTACACCATTCCATACATATTTCCCAATGGACAAAGCTATCATGTAGCTCCTCATCTGTTAGCTATCTTAAGACTTCTTCGATCTCATCAGTTTACGAAAAATGAATTCCCATGATGTACAGATTTATCTTTAGGGAAATGAAAGAAGTATGGATTGTGTTCAAAAACTAATATGTTTGTCGACCGAAAAGGTCTTTATAAAGAGGACAACACTCTAAGAGTTAATGTAAACATGTTCAGTTTAAGGTGGTTTATTTTTGTTAAATGTTTAAAAGTTCTTATCGATGCTTTAAAGACTAAAGAGAGGCGATTTAAGTGTTAATAATTACTTTTAGTGTTGATTTAAAATTTTGCAGTTAACGCATATTAAGTATCGACATTTATTTTCAGTGCTAGTTGAATACTTTGACACCGAGTTAAGGTAGTCAAGTGATAATGCTATCGGCCTTTCAATTTGAAGACCTGGGTTCAATTCCTGGGTCAGTATACCGTGACTGTGGTTTTCGTGGTTTTCCACAGTTGTTTCAAGGCATGTGCGGTGATAATTCGTATAATAATCGGCCACGACTGTGTTGCTTCCTCTAGATTACAAATTAACAAGAAATAACAAGCAAAAAAAAAAATCCAAAAATGCTAATGCTAATTGCAAGGTGAGCCGAGTTCCATAACGCATATACGCTTATTACTTTAAATTGTTTTAACTTAATGCTTTTTTTTTAAATATTTCAGTCAAATGATGACATTGGCCGAATTCATTAAATATGTTGTTACATTGCAGGTGTCACAAAACATATGTTCTTAAAGAAGCTTTAAAAAAAATATTTAAAGGTTTAGTATTTGTGACAAGTTTAAACACGTTTTTGGTTTTATAAAGCTCCATTTTGTTTAGTTTGGAAAATGTTGTTGGCAAACCCTCCCTATTTTATACATTGTTGCTAGCAATTAATTATCAGTTTTCATGTATATTTAAGTACTAACGTGAAATGTGGATAATTTGGGTGGTAACACAGGGCTGGTAACTTTAAACCAATCATAGTTTTGCCCAGTAAGAATTTCGTAAGTGGGTCTCACTGGGGAATTTTCAGCCAGTTGGAGGGAAACTTTATTACATCATATTATGGTTACATTTTTATTGTTACATTTGCTAATGTCGTCTAACTATAATTCCGCTGCTATCCATATGAATATCAAACATTTCTTCATAAAACTATGGGTAAATTTAGATAAAAAGGAAAATCAGACATTGGCCGAATTATTTGGGGACTATTTTGTAGTATGGTAATGATTAAGTTGTGAATATATGAACACCATATACAGATATATGCAACATATCATGTACGTACCATGTATTGGACATACAATAGCATGTTTGGTACTAAATAAAAAAACCACTAGAGCTTCTTCTGCCTTAAAAAATACACTGACCCAAAGTTAAACACGTGATGGGGTAACTTTGTTCCATAAATTGATGGAAATAACCCTGATTATGCTAATAATTGAGTAAATATGAGGCCATATTCGTAAAGAGGTGGGTTGATTCTATTTGACCTGATCAGTTTTGGGTCATAATAACTGAACAGTTTTTCAGAATTCCAAAAATAGAATACTAATAGAACACCTGGCCCAAATTATCCATATTTTACTGCAAAGGGGTTATTTATTAACACTATGAGACTCTGCTCATCACGTCTTAGTTACATTAGTATTAATATATGTATGTGAAAGTAAAGCATAAATTTCAATCATAGCGTGACTGATGACTGTTGGGTGGTGGCTCGAATGCTGGCAATGCAAAATGTTAACCATAAGGTTGGGCGATTATTATTAATGTTAGATAAAAGAAATACTATTACTTCCACTGCTATGATGGGGGTGGTAAGTGTGAACGCACTTTGGTTGCGAGGATGAGGGGGTTATCGCATGTGTAAAGAAGATGGTGCCAGTCGTAGGATTTGGCAGTGCATAGGGGACAGCGATGTTGTGGTGAAATTTGGATGTATCCATTTTTGGTACATGTACTATTTGGGTTAAGGTGGAGATGGAGGAGAAATTTTTTTAAGAACAAGGGAATGTTTAGATTCAGGTATGGTTGGAGGATATGGGGGTAGATTTAAGAAATTTGAAGGGGCGGGCAGATGTGTTTATCCTATCCACTTGGGAGGCATGGAACCGCCTGTAAGCTTTCTCTATGGTTTTGTTTTTTTAGAGATATGATGTTTGCAGTTGGATATTGGGATAGTAGTGCGACTGAGTGTGGGTTATGTTGTGGAAGTTGTAGCTGGGTTATAAAATGCTTTAAAGGGTTATATGTATCAGGGGGATGATCAAGCCATGACAAAAATAGACGGTGGGAGAGAGAACGCTCCGCTGGAGGTGTTTTTGCAGCTGCCTCCCACAGGTTGAATGTCAGAGGGAGGAGGGTTATGTTGGTGGGGATTGCCCCGGTCTCATTGTATAAGACTGACAAAATTGTTTGTAATTTTTTCTTTGGCAGCAATTCGTATGGAATGACTTCTCCGAGGAGTACAGTCCAACGGACAAGAAGGAGACGTACTACCCGTCGGTGATCATCAACGACCACTTGTACGAGCTGAAGATCATCGACATCCCTGTGATCCCCTACTTCCCGGTCAACTCCCTCTATGAATGGACGGACTTTCGCTTCTACGGTCTCCGCAATGCCACTGCCTACATCCTGGTGTACGATCTGAACGCCCTGGAGACGTTCCAGTACATCAAGACGCTGCGTGACCAGATCTACGAGAGCCGGGACATGCACAACGTGCCCGTGTTCGTGGTCGGTAACAAGCACGACATTTGCTCCACCAGGGACCGCAGGGACATCGTCAGCCTGGTGAAAAAGCAGTGGAAGTGCGGCTACACCGAGTGCTCGGCTAAGTACAACTGGCACATTGTCACCATGTTCAAGGAACTCATGAAGACCATCGACTACATCGACTATGGTCAGAAGGCGCACAGTTCGCCCGGTCTGCAGGGCATCTCGGGCGCCATCCAGCGAAATAAGTGCATCATTCTTTGATCCCATCTCCTCGAGGACCCAACCTTGCTTTCTAATGTGTTCACCTCGTATTTCAGCCATTTCAGGAACCTTCGAGGACCAAGGAAATTTGAAAAATCTGCGATGAGGTCTGCAAGAGCCCTTGCTTCTTGACTCCAGCAATGCTCTCCAATCCAGATGTAATTATCCACAAGACGTTAACAACGTGTCATTTTTTGCAGAGATTGAATAGTACTTAATGTCCATTTTAGATAATGGATATAAAAGATGACATCATTTTTGGTCATTGTTTTAAACCAATTGAAGAGTACTAATAGTCCCTTTTGGACAATGGATGCAATTTTATGTGTTCAGAATCCGGTCTTTCAATATAACGAGTTCAGAACCATCCATAAAATGACATCATTTTTGTCGTTCATATAGTTGCGATGAACGTGTACAGTTTTGACAAGTTAAATGTCGTTAGAATTTTAGCCGGTAAGTTTGCCGCAAGCTTGATTGTAATTGTATGATTGATTTGTGATGCAAATTCAACATTGTTCACAAATTATGTCGTATACGAAATCTTGGACTGTGTGAATGACATTGTTACCGCTTTGAAACCTTGCTAGCAGTTGTGGAAAAGTATCATCATAGATGGATCTGGTTGTTTGCATAAACTCTTGTTTCGGTGGTTCCCATCCTCCTTCAGGTGTTGCGAACAAAAAATGTGCTTGTTTTTTGACTAATTTATTTATTACGCTATTCAATATTTATTTTACAATTTTTTTAAGTTATACTCTTTTTGGTGTTTGGTTGACGGACAAATGTGTTTGGAAATTTCGAGTCGCCTTTAAATAAGGTTGGGAACCACTGATCTTTAAGATAGTGACATCAATTTTGCAATCTTGGTGTAAGGCAAGCCGGATGGAAGAAGTATGCAGTATATGGATATGTCAGAAATTCAGAATACAGTGGAACCGCGGTTTACGAACTTAATCCGTTCCATGACCCTGTTCGTGAATCGAAAAGTTCGTGATCCGAATCAATTTTTCCCATTGCAATTAATGTAAATCCAAATAATGCGTTCATTGTTCTACCCATTTTTTAAAACATGTTATGGCTTAATGTGTGAAAATAATAGAGAAAGGAAATCGTCGGATTATTTAAAAAGTGTTGTTTGCTAAGAATGAGCAAAAAAACAAACTTTGGGCACCATGTTTAAAAATTACATTTCAGAGACCTAATAAAGGCAAACATTGAACCTTAACTAACGTAGAATGAATATTCAGAATGGTTTTTCATAGTTTTGTAAAAGTGTAAAATTTCTCCTTAATTTTGTAAGAGATAACTACATTTGTCCATAACCTTTGAATTGTTTGACCACCAATCAAACTAATTTTGCCAAAAACTACATAAATGAAATTTGCTTGCCCTAAAAGTAATTTAATTGAAGAGTGTTTTATTTTATACAAATTATATTTCATTAGAGCAAATGCTGCAATTGAAATAGCTCTGCATTATAACTTACTTTATACAATAACCCGTATCTATTGGCCTATGGTTTAACTGTATTGACTGAACCACAGGATCAATTGACAGGACAATAGAAACCAATAGAAAAACAATGTTCCAAATAACAATGAAAAAAAATATAAATCTCTTTTTTTCACCAGTTAACCGTATTAAATTTACATGACATTATACGAGGTGTGTAAATTAAGTAATGAGACTGGCAACATGGCGGTCGATCTGTTAACAATGGGGATGCGTGACTTGGAGGCGTGGTAGATGAACATGTTATACGCCTTTAGTACTAGTTTGAACTTGCTAGAGTCATTTGGGTTTCCCATGCAATCTTTTCCTTGAAACAGTTTTTCCTAGTGTTCTATAAACATGAGTGACATCAATTTTTGACAGTGTTTTGTTAAGGGCCAATGTTTTTCAGTAATTTTAAGGCATTTTCAGAAGGAAGAGAGTCGATTAAAGATCAACCACGACCAAATTCTTCAAGAACAGAATAAAAATGTCGACAGAAGTTATTTTGAGGGAGACAATATTGAATTGTAATTCTATTCGAAAAGAACAATTTAAAAAAATCAGTCTCATTACTTAATTAACGCACCTCGTATATGCATGTGTTCGTGATGCGAAACAACAAATGGTGCTCGTATACCGATTTGTTCGTAAACAGAGACGTTCGTAAACCGAGGTTCCACTGTATATGAAAATATTTCAATATGACCAGAAATCCACGAAATTGACCATAACTCTACGAATATGCCTATATATCTGCATGTGTATATTGAATATACCTTGTATGTGCTATATAAAAAGTTACACTTCGAGAATGTAAAACTGCAGTTTTTACATACATCGACATAAAACGCCATATATGGTCATACATTATTTTTAGACATATATGGAGCATAACATGGCATATACGGCCGTTTATAATTCGTCTACCTGAAAATGCTTAAATTACCAAAAAAATTGAATTTAATGTCAATTTAAAACCTTTTAAAGAAAAGTAAACAAAAAGTTTGTTGACATGTAAAGAAACATTTAAAATGTTTTAGTATTAGTAGAAATAGTATGGTAAAACCCACATTTTTTCCCTTAAAATTCAATCAAGTGCTCAAATTAATGTAATCTATATTTTGGAAATGCTCACTTCTGATGCCAGCTTGCCCCTTTTTCTGTGTGTTAGGTTTTAGACAGAACTACAGGAGCAATTGTTCAACGTTCTTAACGAGTGACCAGCTAGATGCTTAAATTTGCCAGTGTACAAGAAAGATTTTTTATTGAGCGAGACTAGTGTCATATTGCAATATATGCAATAATTCAACATTTACCTCGATTTGACAGAAAAGCATAAATAAATCCACCGATGCCATTGCTATGCATTCAGTGTTTTAGTTCACCTTCTTGTTTCACACAGGACAATCTTTACAACATTGGTGTGTTTAGACGCCAACGTTTAATATACTTTCCAGTAATCTTCCAGGCCATTTTGAGATAGCTGGCAGTTCTTGGAGCTTAGCTTTATCAGAACTAGAGTATGTTTGTGGTTTCGTTGCCTCTGTACTCCATGTTTTCTTCTGACGTAGTCTTGTTTTCTTCCAGAATAACACCCAGTGAAGTTTTTGAACAGTAGCACCAAAAATGCAAAACGAGAAGAGTTTTTCCCATTGCACATTCTAATGATATGGGTACTCAAAACGTGCCCACCGCAGACAAATCTTAATTTAATCAAAATTGCAGCATATTCAATTTGTCAATGATAATTAATCTGTTAATTAAATTGATGCTGGATGGAAGTTCACTGTCAATAAACGTTTGTGACAAATAATTTCTCTCTCTAGTAATGCCAACTAGTAAGACAATTGTGCTAAGTGGGTCTTAAAAATTTGGAATTTACCTAAATAAAAAATTCTATTTTAATGGATTTACCGTATATCATTCAATGCTCATTAGCTTAATGTTTTCTTTCTTTCCCTAATAACATACGGAGTCTAGACATTGGGCCTTATGATAAAAACTGAGCATAAGCTCTAACAAAATACTTAGATCAAAACAATTTTGTTAGTGATCCATTGTTAATAAATAATATAAATGGCTAGATATATCTTTCATTTTTATGCTTATTTCTGTTATTACTTTAATCTTACGAGGGTTATATATGTGTATTACGGTTATTGCTATCATGATTTTCATTTACATTACTTGCATTTTGGCATCATTTTATCAAATTTTCATATTTTTTAAATTCATTTTAGTTTGCTTTATCTTTTTTTATTTTTTAAATAGGAGAAAATGTTTTCATTTGTTACTTAGACATTTGCATTATTGTATTTCGAGGAAAACGGTTGCTCCAAATTTGTCCATGCATAGTTTTTTTTTGTTTTATTCATATGGTCCATTGATGCATGTTTTGACAATCATGTCGAACAAATTTGAAGTGCAAATAAGAAAATATTAAGTTATGACATGTTTAGTTACACTTGATTTTCATGTACATATGTAATATTCGCTGCTAGCCAACGACATTGTGATTATTTAATCATATAGTTTGCTGAGGTAATACAATTTTTACTGAATAAGTGTGGCACGTATAGGTAAAAACAGAATGTGTTTTCTTAGATTCTAGCTTTACAATTATATTTGTTTTGCGTTGTGTTACTGAACCTTAGTTACTAGATAAATATAAGCAGGACTTATGCAATTGTGAATGAAGTATATATATTTTGCTGTGAGATTTGGTTGAATCTTGTTTCAGTCGTGATTGTGCAATATTAAAATACTGCAATAAAGTACTTTGGAATGATCTGTTTATGTCACTTTATTCATATATGAAAGTAATTAATCTTTTGTTATAAATTATGTAACGCTAAAATCTTTACTTTTTAACCCCCCTCCTCCCTTGTCATGCTATGTCACGTTTCTCTGACTCCCCTCCACCCTGCGTTACATAACAAGCAGGAGTTCCCTCCCCCCCCCATTTCCAACCTAAAGAAAAAAAATTACATTTCTAAATACCCTGGTAAAAAAACAATACAGACTTCTATTGTTATTTGGAACGTTGTTTTCTATTGGTATCAATACAAAATTTCTATTGGTTTTATTGGTTTCAATTGTTTTCTATGGTTTTCTATTGGTCAGTCAATATATGATCAGCCAAGCTATAGAAGCCTATAGAAGTCAATAAAGGAGCCATAGAAAACAATTAACAATGGAAACAAATTGAAATCTCTATTGGTTTCTATTGTTTTTTTCACCAGGGTATACGAGATTAAAGTGAAAAAGTAATCATTTATGCCTTATACTCACTATGGATGAATACAGAATCCTAGGTTTGTCCAAATTTGAGCTATTGATATTTATGACTTTATGACTTTATTTATGAGAATATTCAGACTTGAGAAATATAACATGAAATATATCAATGCACATGATCCACTGTTTTAACATGAATTTATTTGATAAAATGACTACACTCCAAGAACAGGATGCTTAATCTATAGCCACAATATGGTAAGAGTGGAGTTTTGGGGATCCACAACTGAATCTGATCCATAGGTTAGAATCATAGTATCAAATAGGCTAGGTGTGCAGGTTTTTGGAAAAAAACCACGAGTGTTACGTAACGCAAATGACTACCCCCTCCCCCTGTTGTCACGGTCCGTAACGCTGCCCATTACCCCCCTTCCTCCCTAGATGCGTTACGTAATTTATGAACGTCCCCAATTAGCAGCATATGGTTGTGCAAACAGACGCACTACTTTAAGTGGCACTTAATTGGATCTCAATGTTCAAATATCCGATCACAATTCCATTAAATATCTGTACATTTATTCGGTTTCACATCATGTACAAAACATATATAAGGGGATGGAGATTGTGCGGGTGGGAACTTTCGGGACACTATGTATAGAGACTGTTGCGAAATCTATCCACCAGGTGGAGGTACTATAGCTTCAGGTCTCGTGTACGATCGATGGGATTGCTTCACGTCGTCTAAATTGTTCTTTTATTTACGGTTAAAAATGAGTTTACAAGAAGCCATTTCTGAATTAATACCGTTTTTAAATCCTGGAACTCGCACGGATATACGCAGCGTAGCAGCTGAACAGATTCTAGGTAAGAACTCGGACAAAACATGATCCATCGTGCTAACAGTGGGTGCCGCCATCTTCTGTTAAACCATAGCCACGTGGAGGATACCGGCGTGTTCAATTACTTTTTATTATTGATACGTGTCATTGGAGGCATCACAGTCAGTTGGTCCTAATTAATTTCATTTTTAACATGGTTGGGATGTCACGCAGTGGCCCTATTACTAGGTATATGCCGTGTGTCCCCAAAGTTAATACAGCTTTGATTGCATAAAGTTGAAACTAATTTAAAATTATAAGTACTGACCGATAGTATAGGTAAGTTACTTGAGTCATGACTCGAGCTGTGGATTTGTGTTCAACACCACATTGTGTCATTTCAGTATTTTGCAGGTTTTCATGCTTGTGGCTGCATTAATTTAGCATTAAAGCCAGGTAAATGACCACGTGGTTGTAGCTACTCTTTTTTTACTGCAATTGTGGATGCAAACACCATTCTAAATAGTCTTAACTGCACGTACATAAAGTGATGAACCTGAATATATACTGCGTTTACTTGAGCACTTAAAAGTACTTTGCTTCAATTGAGTCAGCCATGTAAACGCGTTAAAAGTACTTTGCTTTAATCTGAGCA
>JAQGBW010000838.1:0-33142 GCA_034698625.1 Julus scanicus | reverse complement strand
CCTCGACCCGGGAGCGAACCCAGCATTTAGGATCGAGAGGCAAGCACGTAACCCACTCGACCATCGGCGTCGGCGTAATAAACTTTCGACGTAAAGACAAACCGGGTGAGGGTGGTTGACTAACCACGGCGCAATTTAGAAATTCAGATACGGCCACTTGACACAACGTTACTAGACTACGATAACGATACCAATCAAGTCAACAACTATCAGTAAATTCAGCGCGAATTTGGCAGGCCTATTATGGATGCCATTAAAAATTACGTTAAGCCATATTTCAGGAAAATCGAACCAGTAAACAAGTCAAGGCCGTGTCTGTCAACACATTAAACTGTCCTAGGTCTACATTTTAACGGATAAAGATACCCTTGTCGAGACACCACCAGCTACTAACTACAATGCCTCAAGGCGTGGGTTTAACATAATAAACTTATTGGCACCAAATCATACCAATAAGGCTTACAACATTTTCTTGTGTGGCGATTTCGATAATCAGATAAAACTACCAAGTTGTTAGAGTTACAAATTTATAGCAGCCATTTCAGGTAGTTTTTTTTATGAGTTTTCAGTTCATGCAACATGTATTTCTTCAACGGCAGTACAGAATTTCCGAACCGAGTGTCTGAGCTTGGAACCCCCAGGTCCAATGTTCACTTCAAATTTCTTAAACATGTCGAGACCACAACCACCACTGTTCAATTCCAGTCCTCGACCATGCCACAATGCCTGTGGTCGAGGCAGGGCTTTCAAATTTCACGCATGCATGGACAGCTAACCGGCAAGTATTTTACATCAGAGGTATTATTCAAGGCTGAGCCATTGACCGAAATGAGCGATTAGCCGGTTAGCCGCAACATAGCCAAAAAAGTTTCTTCTCTGAAAACGGTACCCTGAGAGCCAACATTGAGTACTTGAGCGGAACAGCGGCCAAATCCAATCAGAAACAGCAGAACTTTGAAGATGTACGCCAATACCGATCAATGGGACTTCACTTTCTCAATACACAAAAATAGAAGTCAATTTTTTTCAAGACCTGAGACATGCAGCACATTCTTACGAGTGTTTAAGGTGCTGTAGACGACAAAAGACAAGCAATTATTTAAAGCTGTCAACATGCACTCTTTACACTAGCACATGTAGGATGTTACCTAAACAACTAGAGCAGAAGTTTGTTATCTTGAAAATTCTGCAACTTTCCTCCACTGGAACCACACCCAGAGTCCGAAATTCAAATTTACACATTTAATACTTCCCTTCCTAAGACAGTTGTCAAAAGTGTTAAGTGGTGAAGGGCAGTTACTTGAAACAAATTACATAAGATACTGTCAGCTGCAACCTGTGATAAACACTCCCATATGTGGCAGCTGCATGTAGATATAATTTGAGGAAAATTCACCAGCTGCTATATCTAATAAAAATATATCATAATATGGCTATTTTGCATCATGTGGAGACACTACCCAATGGTAGAAAATCTCTTTTGGCAGAATGCGTAAATCTTTATTTTCAGTTCTTTTCACTGACTGACTATTCTTGTTGCAAGAATTCTAGCATGCCTCAGCTGACATTTCAGTGGGAAAAAATATAACTAAACAGTTCAAGTAGGACTAAATTTAAGCAACTCGTTACTTTATAAGAAGAACACGATTAGCAATGCAAAACAGTTGTGAAAACACTCATTTATGACAGTCGTAAAGACTGAATCACATGGAGACTTGTTGCTAATCTTGTGAAAGACTTGCAATGCTATTTACCTCTTCCTCAATCAGAGGAGATAAGAATAACTCAAGGAAAATGCCCTCCTGTAACAACTTATCTGACAGCCGATAAAAGCAAAGACTCATTGCCATTTGTGTGAAATGTAGTCGAAAGCCATTGACCGGTGTATTTCACGGCAATCCTATCTCAGATTCCTGTGAAATTAATAACAACGTATTTGTTGACTGTCATTGGCCAACGCCGGTTGTCAGTCGATGGGTAAAGACTCGTTGCGTTTTCTGGTGAAAATAGCACGTTTCTTTGAGCACGACCAGGGTAAATTCCTCTGCATGAATAGTGCGATTGAAGACGTAACCACCAAACCGGCATATTACGAATCCATCACAAAGAAGAAGAAAACGAGTTGGTGCCTGTCTTGTACCCCCGCCACCAGCCTGACGTGGTTCCTCCACCTAATAAAAATGGCTTATTTCCAGGCAACGAGTTCATCGCTTGGGACGTGGGTGAAAATCTTACGGTGTAGAAGGGGGGAGGTGGTGAAAACGATCAAACGAAAATTTGTAATCAGCAAAAATAAAATCGAAAGAAGCCGAGGTGCACTACCTACCTAATCTTAATTCTCCAAAGTTGCCACATCCTATTTTCTTCCCGACTCGGTAATTCGGTCCGACCATTAAAAATCCGGAATTGCTGGAACTGGTCTGCCTCGTCTGTCCGTGCATGTTTCCAGGATTAGTTCTGGATATTCGGCGTGAAGGTTCCTCCCTGGGATATTTAAAATCACGTTTCTGCATGCTACAATGGTCCACCAAAGGTTTTTCGACGGGGGTAAAATGGCCGCTGTAGCATTCACTTTTTCACTAGCACTACGAGATCGGAGCACGGCATCGTGCTTCCTACCTTAAACACCTCGCGAATCCACTCCTAGGAAATCCTCAGGTATATTTCGACGAGCTCCGTGCACCGATTGAAGTAGCCCATTAGGAAATTTACGCCGTTAATCAGGAAAAATAAAAAAAAACGACGACACACAGCAGCTATCCCGCTGCCTTCACACGACCGTAAACACACACTGACTGAACAGCACGCATATGGATCGAATGCACAGGAGCAAACCTAAAAACGCCGGTGGCGACATCTGCCCACAAACATGTCAACTACTTTTTAAGGCGGAAAACAAGCTTCCAACTGCAATGGACAGATGGCGGCACCTACCAACACAAGCAATATTGTGCGAAGTAGAAACTGCGCATCGGACTTGTGTTTGAAAAATTTCTATAGGGTTTTGCCGGTGGTTTATCTTGATGATCACCGGTTTAACTCAACTGATATGCCGAGATTAGTTCAATTTTTCTGCAGCATGCTCTAAAAAGTTTGATAGGTTACTATCGTTGAGCAATTTATATCGCAAATACCCTTCCAATTTGAAAATTCGATAAAAGAAAACTTCATAAACTATAACCTGGTTTCGTTTTGCACTTGAATTTAGCAAAAATGAAGGTTAAGATAAAAATGATAGCTATACAAATACAGGCAAAGTTTTAAGAGAGTTAAATCTAACAAATGAATGGACAAAAGAGTTATAATGCTAATCCGATGTTGTGGCTAATTATACAGGAAATGCTAATTACCAGCCCAGGGTGTAATCTGGCACCACTAATGCACTAAGGGCGTATCTCTATGGTAACGAGGTAACTGTTGAGATTTGAAAATGTTGACGAGGATTCTCTAATTTGAACCATTAATAGTCTGATTGACCTCACCTGTATTATTTTCTACGTTTTCAACACATGGCAGGTGACACAATGTTGCTAGTTGTAACCATTTTACAAGGTACGTTGATTAGAAGGAAATCCAGTTTATACAATGCTTACTTTTGCCTCATGGTAGCGTGGACATTCCACAATATACCTGTAGCAGTATTGCATGGTTGGAGTTTAAAGGCTCAAATTTAAACATTGACGAGAAAAGTCCCACATAGCAGGGTAAATGAAAGAGAAAACTGACATTGTAGAGATGTCAAGGAACGCAATTTCTCTAACATAATGGAGTTGTGTACATGCACCTTAAAAACCAACTTACAAGGTACCCGTGTAACGTGATAAGGTGTACGTGATAACGATGTGTTTTGGATAAGTGAAATTCCTAATTGAATATCGTTTCAGTGTCATAATGTGTGTAAATGGACCTAATGATTCGTTAATTAGGTACTTTGACTATAGTGTAATTAACACAACTCATCACAACTGTCTAGGTCGCCATTTCCCTAAAATTGCTTCTGGAAAACTAATTATTGAAGCAAGATTTGATGGGGAATTGATGACAACAGATCCAGTAGATCATACATCAGATCCATATTTCAACACTGATTTGGCATGGGAAGTGGACCGGAAAGGTCTGCACTATTTGAAAATTTCAAGAACGCCCATTAAAATCCAATGCTTTGCAATCGATAAGAAAAATGGAAAATCGGCAGTTGGTTACATTATCATGGATCTCCGGATGGCCCAGATTTATTCAATGGTAAAGTCTAGTTTGATCAGATTCTTAAATCAGGAAACTATAGTACATGTGTTATTGTTCGTTGATAAAGAGTTTAAGCGAAAATTCTATTTCTAGAAACCAAAATGGTACCCAATCCTGAACAGCAAATACTCAAGTAAACCCGAATTGTTACTCAATATGGGTTTAGAAGATGAAGGGCAACTTCCAACTGCAGCTAAAGAGCAGCCAATGAAGATTCCATCAAATCTTCCAACAAGTAAGCGCTTAGGATATCATTATAAATATTAAATTGCTGTGTTGCAAAAGATATGGCAGTTAATACTTTGAATTTAGCTTAAAAACATTAACTGGATACATGTAATTTGTACAAAGATGAATTTACTTACTTGTAAAAGTTGAATTTACATAATACGATATATTATTTTATAGAGCAACCCACATTAAAAATACCAACACCAAAATTTGATTTTGGCATTGAAGACTTGAAGCCATCTTTAGACGCCGAAGAAGGGCACTACCAGATTGGGCCTCCAGACAAGTGCACTGAAATTTTCACTTTTTCAGTAACCATCGGCTTTGCAGCCAATTTACAGCAGGTGCATACTAGAGGGTTATTCTGAATAGGTTGTCTGGTAAAATCATGGCTGACACTTTCGTTTGTTAACAGCTCATCCCCACAACTGTCCGATTACCCAGCGAACATAGAGGCTTCTTTTTCTACTACTCGTTGCTTGGTAACGATATTTTAACGGACTATTTTCCGGATCTGGGAGAGGCTGAATTTTCAGCAGAAAGGGCATCTATCAAACTGAGAAGCAGCATTCCTGCCTTGCGAGCATTTTTTTATCATCAGTCTGGAATGCAGGCAAGTAAACAATTCATCAACTAAGATATTGTAATGGCGTTTTCTTGTTACCTTACAACTTGTTTCAATTTCCAGGTCCACATCTGTTGCGGGGAAATGTCTCTCGGATGGGCTGAAGTACCTTTGGGGGAACTTTTAAAGCAGAATAGTACAGACATTTGTATGCAGCCTTTGGTGCTTGAAAATTCTTACGAGGTTAGTTCTTTGTATAATATGCATCCGTAACGTACCGGTTCAACTAAAAGTAAATACAAGAAGTATTAGCTAGTATACAATACGGTAAAATGCTACATATCCAAAAATTTGTATATTTCATAGTTGAAAACATCACGCAAGAGCCAGATGTCAGCGAACGAGATTGCGGACACGCTGAAACCCGTCGTTGGAATTGTGCTAACGTTAAAACGAGAAGACGTAAGTGTGATTGCATGCATGTAAACGTGATGCTGTTAAATCAAAGATAATTTTTGATAGGATGAACAAATATTCATTCATAAATTTCATTATCATCGTAATCAAGAGGACAAACCATATTTCTGGTTACCTTTTAAACATTTCATTTTCTCATTTTCACCCCAGCAAATATCCAGTAAAATAGATCCAGTGGCTTTGAATGCATCGCCTTCAATCAGCAAGCGTCCTCTGCCACAGACGCCACCTCAAAAGTTAGCCAGAAAAATTGACGACAAACAGCCAAATCCTATTCCGATGATTGATTTGTCTGGTACTTCCAGCGATGCAGAGATGCTGCCTGAAACTCATTTGATCGACAGTTCGCAAAAACCTCTGCAAGGTGATAAATTCTGTTCAAAGAAATATAAGAGTGCATGAAAAAGAAATTGCAGCTCATGTTGATTTTTAATTGATTACAGACCTTGCTGATGAAAACTCCCAACCCAGTCCCATGTCCAAATACAGCCTATCTATCGACTTGCGATCAATTCGAAACCACAATATAACACAGCCTTTCAAGTGCTTTGTAAGGTGAGAACATTGTATTTTTTTTGTGCATTTACTGCATTCCCGTAGGATTTTATCATGGATAGAAAGAAAATTATTTTAACTGTATTATGATTTATTTTAGGTATTCGTACCCACACTTTGGTACAATGATGCCTATACAAACGCACCCGGCTGTGGAAATAGAGAAAGGAAGATTAGTGTTTCTCCCCAATGGCTTCACTGTTGTGAATTTCTCATCAACTCCAAGTTTACTCGACGCCAATTTTCGCCAGTGTCCCTTAATCGTGGATGTAATGCACCAAGGAAATAATACTTTTGAGGAATCGATGATTGGCCAGGCTGTTTTGAGCTTAAGTAGTCTAATAGATCAACAGAAGCTTGCATCTCTGGTATGCTATTAGAGTATCAAAAAAAAAACCGTAATTATTTCCAGTCAATATTTTAGCCCATTACATTCACGCAAAATAATTTTACAGCTTTAGAGAGTGATTCATTTCTGTCACACTCTTGAAATGTTGATAGTTGTTGCCCCTGTTGTCATGGTGATGCACATAAAGAAAATCTAATACAACACTTGCAAAAGTATTGTTTTTCTTGAAATTTCATCAAAATTCCCACATTGGGATAATAATATATGTAGTTTAGAATAAAAAAAGGGATGGGGATATTATCCATTTGCTCACCAGTTTTTATCTATTTTCCTCTAATTACTCGGTTATCATATTTAGGATGATAGAGGCCATACAATCTGGAAAAGGAGTGTCACACAGACAGTTCCAGTAACAAACAAGACAAATCATCATATAGCTGATCTGCACACAGCTTTAGTACTGGAAGATTTAACTTTGAATGATGCTTCCAGAATCCATCAGGATGAACCATCTCAATTTAGTGTATGTAAAAAAATAACTATCAGCCCTATAATTAAGTTGATTGGTATGTATAATGTTGGGTTCCATTGTTATGTAGGTCTGGAGGCAGAATCAAAAACATGCGGGCAGTACAAATTCCAAGCCACAAGTGTTAGAGGACAGTTTAGCCGAGAAAGTAGCGTACGAATTGGAACAATGGAAGGAATGGCAAGAAACAATGTTTCTCAATCAGGTAATTTTTGAGTTTAAGAGAGACAATTTCGTGTGGCATTCTCAAGTTGCTAATATACTAAGTTATGCTTTCTCGTTGAAGTTAAAAGAAAGAGAAGCTCAGCATATGAAAGTCATAACGGCGGAATGGGCGCAGCGAGAAACCGAGAGAGAGGTACTTCTGAAAAAAAAGATTGCTGAGTACCAAACTCTAGAAGACACTCTAAGACCTGCCCTTTCGAAACTGGAAAAACAACAACAGGGCTTAAGGGAGAAAGAAGCTGAAGTAAGCTGTTGCATCACACTTAACAATTTTTTTCTTAATGTGTTTATATATTTGATATGTGTGTGCGCGCGTCAGTGTTGGGCAGTAGTTGAGTACATTGATGAATTTGAGTAACATATATTACTGATTACAAAGAGTAATTTGAATACAAAATGTACAAAAGTAATTGAATGCAAATGTATTCAAAACCTACCAGTATAATGCACTTGATTACAAAAATGTACTCACAATGGGTGATTACAAATGTCCTTGAGTATTAAAGCAATCTAAAATTGAGTACAATGTAGTAATCGAGTATGAATAGAAATACTTTTAATTTAGTAACGAAAACGAAAAACTTGAAATGAGGGTCATCCTAAAAGCTATTATGACGAAACCAATTGGTATCCTAATTTTTACATTTCTACAAGATCCTTTTGTTATTGAATGTTCTGTTCTTTTTTCCCTTTAATTATTACGATTTCCCTTAATTTTGTGTTCTCATATTCAATACGAATTTTTAAAGTTTTAATTATTTCTGCCTGTAATAAAACCCACGGTGTTTAAAATAAATTTAGTTCCCTAACAATACTTTTGGAACCCGCCTTACTCGTAATCAGTACTCATCGTACGGGCACCGATTACTGATTACAATACTATTCACACTATAGAGTATGATTCCAGTTACTTGTAATCGCTACTTCTGCACATGAGC
The DNA here is from genome assembly GCA_034698625.1 of Julus scanicus. Classification (NCBI taxonomy): domain Eukaryota; kingdom Metazoa; phylum Arthropoda; class Diplopoda; order Julida; family Julidae; genus Julus; species Julus scanicus. Next base: position 25,028 of record JAQGBW010000838.1, on the reverse strand, counting down.
ACATTTATTAACTGCACATTATATCACAGCTACAAAGAATGAAGACTGACCTGCAAGCTGAGTATGACCGCCACGTGCAAGAAATCAAAGATGCCTCTCGTCGACTTAAAGAGGAGTTTGCTCATAAAATGGAACTAGAAAAGTAAGTATGTCCAAGGCAAGAATTAGGGCGATGGAAGTACGTGTATTGAAATTATAAAATTAAGCCAATTACCTTTTCTTTACTGCTTTCTAGGAGCAAAAATAAAATGTTGCAAGATCACTGTGCCAAGCTTAAAAAGGAGCTATCTGAAGTGCAAAGAAAATATGAAATAAAAGATGGAGAATTACAATCATATAAAGACAAAAGGATGCAACCTGAAATAAAGCATCAGTCAGAATTGAAGCTCCTTTCTCTAGAAAAGGTAAGTTGAAAATACAATTTAGTTTTGATGCCCAAGGTGAAGTTATTCATACTTCGGTTGTCACATCCAGGCCGAGCTAGAAAAAAAGATTGATGCCTTGACGAAATCTAAAGTCCATTACAAGCAGCAGCACGCACGCTGTTTTAAAGAGCTGCAACGTCTGAAGCAGGGCATGCAGGCAGAAACGATGACGCAACTAAGGAAACAACAACAAGAACTAGAACACAGGAGGTTGCTAATTCTGGCCACAGAACAGCAGAAGAATCTCAGAGAGCCATGCAAAGACCTGGAAGAATTAAAATGTGAGCTGAAAAGGTGAGGCCACATTAGTTCGGAAAGTTTTGTTAGTCGAATATCTTCTCCATGCGTGCATTTTTAACATACTGTTTTTTGTTTTCTAGCATGGCACAAACTAAGGAAGCAAATGCTGTCAAACAGCGAGGCAATGAACTTCGAAATGTAGAAAGCCCTTCACATTCTAGCGAAACACCAGTATTGAGCAACTACCCTGGCAACGACAACTTCATCCATAAGAAAATTAACGACAGCTGCCTAGCTCATTTATTGCAGGAGAAGGAAATTTTTCTGAAAACTGGCATGTATTCGCTTGATGATCCAGTCATCATGGATATGGACAAGGACATTAAACGGCTCCTATTAAACACAAATAGATAGCATGACTGCAGACTTGACAAGGATAGATTTGAAAATGATTCTGTATATTTTAATAAATTTTATTACATAAAACGTTTGTTTGGATGTTGGCATCGTGTACATAATTATTTATCCTTAAAAATCGCACATTAACCAAACCAAGGCAGACACTAAAAATATAGGATACTATTGTGTTTGTATTCTTGCTCTAATCGACTAAATCCCCTATAACGGTAACTAGACTAGAAGCAGGAATTCATATGAAAAATGTTTACAAGGCAGAAGATTTATTTAAAATTCGGCACATAAGGTATTTATGCATAATTTAAATTTACATGGGGCTATAAAGTCACTCAACTGGGGTAAGATCCTAACCGTAATCTAGTGAATCATTAAGAATCTTACAGGGCTAGAGCACACTACTATATCTGGTTAGTGTACACGAGTCCAAAGGTTTGCCTATAAATAACAACTAAATTAATATGTTAATTTAAAAAAAAATTAAATGGAACTTAAAACTCACAATTGCTGTCATGGGTAAAGTTATAATATGGCATACAGAGATATGTTTTCAAAACTGCTATATGGAATATGATTTATTTCAAGGTTAGGTTGGTCCCCGCTCCCCCTAATTTAGGAGTTGGACATTTGATAACAGCAGCATTTAGGGGAGTAAATAGCACGATTATTTTTTTGGAAATCACTTAAATAATTCATTGAAAAATATACATTAAGATTGGGACAACTTAACACCGATGTTTTTTGCAATCTGCCAATCAGTTGCAGATTCTATTAAAACTATGCATAGCTATTAACCATGAGCGGACCAATTAGCCGTTTAAAAGTACTTCTGAGAAATGTCTAGGAAAAATGACATCCGAAACAATCGCTATTGATATGTGCTGGAAACTTCTAATATTATAGAAGAAAATAGCAAAGATTAGTATCTCTAGAAAAATATTCTATACTAAGAAATGGCAATTTTTTCGCCTGAATTAAATATTATGTTCTTAACTACGATTTTAAATAAATTGGCCAATTTAGTATTAAGTTGTCAAATACAAATCAGCAGTTCAATTCCAATACAGTAGAACCACTCGTATCTGGCTCTGGTGGTTTCAGAAGGGTGCAAGCAAATAAATTTGCCCCTAAACTTTACACAAAACATTCAACAGAAATTGCATAGATACACTTCTGCAGTGTGTTGAGCAACAAATCTGAAACTGCATAGGGCATACTATAATTTCAAAAATAAGGATTCATTACGTAAGCATGCTAATTACGCTACCAAATGTATTTTATTAATATTTTTATCGGGCTCTGTTAACCGACCAATCAACCTCCAGCCCCAACCAGGACGGATAAGAATGGTTCTACTGTATTCTTTGTGTATTTTTCTAAAACCTGGTTTTCTCGATGGCACTAATATCGCAACACAAATGGCATGTTTTCGTGATTGTTTGTCGAGCTTTAAAGTTGGCCTATTTCTGCAAGAATGGTGCTAAACAAAAATACCAGAGGACGAGACTCCATAACCTACCTTGGAATTATTGCCTATGAGGGAGACTTCCATCCCTTCTCGTAGGGTATTTAACGTGCAAAGGGATCTACAGAGACCTCGATTTAAACTATCATCCAATTTTTGAAGTAATTTGGGATAATTAATTTGCCACCTCAGCATGAGTGCCATTATGAGAAGCAGGTTTTAGAAATTCTAATTCTGAGCATATTTTAGAGTTTTGCTCAAAAATACAATTCTATTTATACAACTAAAGATGGGCAGATACAGAATAATAAATATGGCAATACTAAATCCCAGTAGGTATTTGTAACTTCGAAATTGAAAATTATCATTTTTAAAAAAAGTCAAATTTATACTTCAATTTTTATTTTTACCATACCAAGGATGCTTTATCATTCCAACATTTTCAAACGTTAAAAAATAAATATAAATTATTTGGTGCAGCATCTGGTCAGCAATCCCCATACTTGTGTACCTGTCATATTTATTTGCATACAGATTTCAAAAACCTTACCATTTTTGATTATTTTTATAAATGTAACACTTACTCGTTTCTTCGTTGGAGAAATAACGGTGAAGCAATTTCCCAGCCTTTCGTAATTTGCAAAATGCAGAAGCACGGCATAGTTTTGCTACGTAATTCAATACTGGAGAATATCTATCGACGACCCACACGTTCATTCGATAGGAACGTGGCAAATGGAATTTAGCTTTGAGTTACTGCTCCTCATCTTCGACTAACTTGGCACTACTCAAATTGAGTTCATCGTCCCTTGATTTGCATCTCTTAACTAAGATAATGACGCCACCGGTTAAAATCAAGAGCACAGGCACACCGAATCCGACAATGATGACCGCAATAACCAAGGTTGAAAACTTTTCAGATGGTGGGACACCGAGTCCGAACGTTGCAGTCCTAAAAGACAAAATTGAGCTAAGTTAAACCTAAAATGCCAATAGAATAAAGTGTGATCAGATTGTCTTGGTCAGATATTAAAACAGATTATTGGACTGTGCTTTGTTATTCAGTTAGCCTTAATCTGGAACTTTTATATATACAAAATATGTATCTCTATCTCAAAAACTTTGCAGAGTTGATTTAGTAAGCATTGAAAAAAAAACTAAAACTTCCAACATTAAGGTGTCAACAATCCTTATAAACTTTCAGAAATCATCTACTTACCATGTCAAGTAATGGTTATCTTGATAAAAGTTATCTCCTTGTAAGCCATACGAAATATTCAGCGAACCGTTCAACGATAATTCGCTCGAAAAAGTATAAGCTGTCAGTAGACTATGAGTCAATTCATCAGTGCGATTGCTAAATAACAGAAGAGTTAAAGAGTTGAAGACTAAAAAGAGTTGCAGCAAATGAGTTGATCAGTGAAAACAACACTGGCAACAAATATTGATCAAAGTTTTACAAAAATGCTACGGTAATTTCAAAACGAACACATGACATAGTTTGTCAACAACTTAATTAGGCATTTAAATACAATGAGCCTAATAAAATCGCCTAATATCTCAACTGGCATTCTTGGTGCATTATCAGACAATGAATGGCAGGCTACAAACCTGATATCAGGATGACCAATTTCCTGGTGTGTATCAGTTGATGTTTTTGTCGTGCGGTCAGATGACGTATAACAAATAGGCTTCCACTGCAAAAAACTACCCCATCCACCATCCTGACTATGTGGCGAAGCCATTTGAACAGTCTGGAATAAAAAACCAGCTTCAAGTAAATGTTCCAAGAAAAAGCAGTTGAAAAATGAAGACTAAAATTTTAAAGTCAACAGAGCCGACGGTTATTGAAGACGAGGAAATCCTTATAAAAACAAAACTCGACAACAAGAAGTTACCTACTGTGAATACGCTTGGTGTATATTCGTCATCGATTGACCGATGTGTATGAAGTTTGTACTCCCCATCTGTTTCATTACCGTATGCAAACATTTCCAGAACGAATCGAGTGTTATTATAAACTGTGTTGATATTGTCCAACGTCAATTCTAACTGAAAACTGTCAGCAGTGTGAAGAAGATGAGGTAATTGTTTAGCATGGTCTTCATAACCATAGGCTTTTAACTATGAAGGAGACAAAACATTGCATTATGCAACAAGAGTAACATTTCTTATGAGAGAATAGCGAAATATTCTATATTGGATAACATTTTACAGAATCTGGCAACGACAAGGTGATATTTACTCGTATATAGAAACGAAGATTCGCTACTACTCACATGGATTTGTACAGTTCCATTTTTAATTAGTGCGAAGTCATCTGAAACTACTGTAAATGCTGCTGAGAATTCCTTATCTGAAGTGTTGCTTGCTTCAACTACTTCCCACGTCAGATTGTTAAATGGATGTACTGTAATATATTCATCTGAAATTTCTGTTATATTATTTTTGTCGTCCGGATCATCAAATTCATAAAGCTGAAAAGAATAAGTTATAAAAGTAAAAATTATTTTTCACCATTATTTGCAAAAACAGAATTTAGGTGTTATGTTAAGATTACAGATATTTCACATACAATATTTTGACTGGTTTTATTCTTTTCAAATATGCATGCAGTGTAAAAAAATACACTGCGCAATTCTTATTGAAAATAAAAAAAATCAAAGCTTATTTAAAGGTTACGTAAATACAAACATTAATTGGAAAATTAATCGCATAAAACTTGGTTATGCCTTAGCAGATTTATTGAATAAACTAAACTGTCAAAAGAAAATCTTGTTAAAGCAATTGTCATTTAAATGAAAGGACACACTTACTTGAGTAAATACCATAACTGATGAATACATAGGTGTATCAGTAAACGTAATTGATTCTGCATAATTATCACTAGAGAGAAACTTTGTCCAGTCGATAGTCATGTTAGTGTCCAATGAAGTACGTGCCATGAGAACACTGAATGAACCTAGAAATGTTTATAACATCAAACCATTATGTACAAGAAAGAATACTGCATATACGGGATTTTATAAAAAATTACTGACACAAATGTGACACATTACTAGCACTGCGTTTATGAAATATACATAACATCGAAAGTTACTTATCTAAATATTCTTTCAAAAGATCGCAAGCATTGGCAATTCGGTTTATTTCTTTAAAACGCAAAATTATAAATCCCCCAACAGCACATAAGAATGAAAACAAGGTTTAAAATAGCTTTACAAATTAATATTTTCACATTTTATGAGTAACAAGTGTAAGGCTCAGGTTCACGTTCATACTAAATATCTAAAGCCATGAGCTTGTCGTAGACTGGTTACCAAACAATTGGGACCATAAAACGAATAAACTTTCTGTTCTATTGACTTTAAGTTTATCAACAATCAGTCATTTCTTATTAGAGTTTTAGCAATGAAAAACTTCAACCTTGGATCAACACTAATTATCAAAGGGCGTGAACAAGAAAAACAATGGCAGAGTCACTTAAAGCATAGCACATAGAAAACTCATGTAAAATTGATTCGTCCTCTGGATATTTTATATTTTTACATGTTTTGAGCTTTTGGCATTATAGCTGGAAAACCACTCACAACTGAGGCCCAATAGCATGGGTCAAGTGGATTTGTTGATGTTCATTATTATTAAACCATAACTTGGATTCTTACCAAGATAATCACTTTTTAAAAAAAATAAACCAAAATACTTCACATGAGATAAGTTAAGCTTTACTGTTGGCATAAATTCTAACAAGAGCTACATATGATTAAATTTGTCACATTGCTGACATTAAAGGTGTTTAAGCTTCACCACTTTATAGATTATGAAATAGTTACAAAAGTTGCATGGAATTCCTCACTATCCAAATAGTGGTATTGCATTCTTAAAAATTAAGATCAGATAATATTGATAAGATAATCCAACACAGATACGCCGTCAAAGGTATGCGACACACTTCTATATCGAATTTGCGAAACTTACCCATGGAACTCCATACATAGTGGATAGTGTCAGTACTTCCATCAGCTCTAACATACACTAGATTATTATTGCTTGGATCACAATTTGGTTGATAGCAGTCTGGATTAATTACTCCATATATCTGAAAATAGGGTAAAATATTATCGATGAGTTAGTTGCAGTAAAAGTTTCGGCTGGCCTTGATCTAACGTTTAATCTAATCAAACCCAGAATTAAATTAAACAAAGAAAAAAAAAAAAAGAATGATATTAAAAGCACAATCTAAGCAGTCACACATTACATGAAATCTCAAGTGCGATACATATGAGCAAGAAAATATTGCTTCCATGATCCATTTCGGGTCGTTTTAGGTCATGTAGATTAGGGAAGGTAGCAGATAGAGGAGATTGGAATAATTTATAGAAAGGAAGTAGCATGGTTGTGGCCGATTTTGAGGATCTATCGCATATGTGTGGTTGTTTTGGAAAACCCCATAAACCGGTTGGGATTGTCAACCTTGTCAAGACTCCAATTTGATTATTTTACTCGAAGTCATTTGACATTTTGAATGTTGACCACATGATAATAAATTGCACAGAGTCAAACTTGGTCATACTGACTGCCAAACTGATAGCAACATTGATTTTAGGATTTTAGGACAGGGGGAGACACATTTACCAAACACACAAATTATAGAAATAAGACTGTCCAAATTCAGTCGCAAATAACACTTAGGAACAGATAGCATAATGTTGTTGTTTTTTTTCTTCTTATAATGTTTAAGATCTGAGAATCTGATGAAATTAAATTAAAAATTCCAACATGCATTCACATGAGTACACATTAACCTGAATTTTAAAACTTCATTTATGAATAAATTAAAACTAAAAGATTGCACTAACAGCTCCGTTTTGGTATAAGTTCAAAACTAAAATTTTATCAGCAATGCAAAGATCAAGTTTACAACCAATATTTGCAAATAGGAAACACAAAGTGACATTTAGGGCAAATAACAAGTGTGGATAGTTTTCACTTAAATGAATTTCTAGACAAAACATTTGCAGAAATAAAAATATTTTACAAAAACTTCATTTGAAGGTTATTTTCAGCATATCCGTGAAAGCCAACCAAACTGCAGCATTTAGCATTTATAAAAATATAACATATGCAGTACATGAATAACCATTAATTGGTTTTTCACAACATGTAAACTCTGGTAATGAGTATGTATTTGTAAAAATACATGAATAGTATTCAAGCTATTTACTGTATTCTTGACCATAATATTGCGGCATGGCATCAATACCAAATGTTTCTTCAGGAATACTAATTTCAAATCGGGAAGTAAACAAATTGGAAAATAATTCTGTCTTTGTCTTTCAAATTACTAGAAGCTATAACTTGGCCAATGACACGTGGATCAAGACGGTTAGGGGACTTGGAGGGGGAAAAACTCATTAGAAACTTAGCTAATACCTCTTCGTGGAAAGATGTAACTTCTGCATAAATTAAGATATATAACCTTGAGAAAATTATTCCACTGGCACGGAAATATGAAAACGTGATGTATGACAATACATCTAGCTAACATAATGAATGCTTACAAAAAAACCACGCACCAACCAACGCCTAAAACTATGCCAAAAATTAAATACTGCCGAGAATAATGCAACAACAGGATTTTTGCATAATTTGTTCTCTCGATTATAATGAACGACAAAGGTTGGCAACATGAGGCATGTTGTTAGGTTACTAAAATTAACCCATTGCACAAGTTGCAGCAAGTAGTCTGTCTTAACTGGTGAAACTGAAATCAAGTTCATCTGCAGTTATAAACATAGTGTTCTCAAAGAAAATTCTTTATTGGGATTAATCATTGATTATATTGATTTTCAGAAACTCGATGCTTGACTAAAATGACTGTATATTTATCACAAACCCCACAACTGGAGGGGTCACTGGCTTTTTCAAGAGCTAAGGTGTTTAAAGCAACAGCAATAAATTTGTTTGACTAGTCAAGCAAATATGAAAAATGCCAGTCAATGACAGGTACGGCTGGTACGCTCGTTTAAAAATTTCTTGTGTAACATAAAGAAGCCAGAACAGAATATGGGGACAATGCCAAAAAAGATAAAACTGATGGATAGTAAATAATTTTAGCTCATAGGTATATTTTCGTTTCTTAGACGAAAACTGCCCTAGAGCATTGAGCCAATCTGACTGTGTGTATGTATCCATCTTAACACAATTTAGTACAGCTGCAATGTGATCACATAAGTGATATGCATTTGTTCTTCACAATATTTAAGAAATTAATCAAGATAATATGTTTCAAAGTCTACCACATCCTCACCAAATGTTTAGTGGACTTGATAGCACTGTCTGGAGTCCTTTGCACTCAATCAGCCAAAGAAATCTCCAATTTTTACAGATGTTATTTCTTTTCTAGCTTGACTTCTAATATATGCAAAACCTATCAAATTAAAAATTGATTGGTCACAATTTCAACCGCTCATCTTTCAAGGGTGGACCATTGTCTTACCACTAGGTCTTAAGCTAGCTTAAGTTAAATTTCGCTTTCTTCACTAACTCCATGAAATTAAAAAATACGATGTCATATACCTGACAACGATGAACTTTCAAAAATTTCAGTTGAGTTTCAAAAGCAGCTACCGCATAATCACCAGCTCATATGCAGATTTGAAAGTTAACCCGTCATAGTCATGTGACTTATCGTTGAATGGGCATTATTCATACTTCACACAGATATTAAGTGCTGTGAACATGTAGACACGATGTGTTGCGAGTTCGTTGATCACGTTAATTTCTTTAAAAAAAGTGTTGCCAAACCGGCTTTTGGGTGTAAGTTGAATCACTGCAGTTTCAGCTACTTTGTGCCAAATGATTAAAAACTAGTTTTAATGGCTACATTTTTTTTAAACGACAAACTTGCTTTATATCGAAAAAAACCAAATATATATAGCAGCTAAACGGCATAGTGATTTCTCAATCTGCCTGGAATACATTTGTTTAGATCCTAACTGTGGTTTTCAAGGTTTTCCAGGAAAAGGATGGTACAGCTAGTTCCTCTAAAAATCGACCATGAAAGTACTATTTCTATCTCTTCTTTTACATTGCCTGAACCTGCATGTGGCCAATGGTAGTAGGGACTTTAAATGACTACCAATGAATAAAATAAACTGTTTAATTCAGTAAAGAAATGAAGAAAAGCAATTAGTTGCCACTAAAAGATGATAAAAATTTCTTGCGTAATACTGCTTAGAATTTATTGCAAAAACTATGTATAAATTAATTCAAGGTCTGACCTAGCCTAAGGTTATGTGAGATTCACCTGGTTGAAGATAATAATAGTAAAAAGGTCTTAAAACTCGTTTAATTAACCATGTTCAAGCATTGGACCATGGAGGCAGACCCAGATATGACATGCATATGGAATATCAAAATATGCTAGATAATTAATCATTTGATCTTAATTATAATATTGTGTGAAAGAGACACGAACATGTTTAATATTTAAAATCTTGTTCCAGAGCAAAGAAACACGTTGACATTGATTAACTTCTCGATACATTTCTAAATGAGAGGTTTTTGAGAAACGCGAACAGAAAATGGACTTTGGAACAATATTTTGTCACTGAAGTTTAGCACTGATCGACATCAATCGAGGCATGGCACACATGACAACAAAATTCCACCCACCATTAAATCCCAGCACCATTCCCTCTGCAAATAACTCGTCAATTCACCATATTTGATACATACCTTTCGGTCTCCATTACCGCAGCAAGATAATAGTAGAACCAGTATGATATTCAAAATCAGGGAAACATAAAAACTCTTCATTTTCAGGCCGAAAGCTAGGAAAATCTAATCAAGTCATGGATGATAAGTCCAGCAAACAACCGCTTGGAAAGGCACGTTCGAAATGAAGTCATCACAGACTGACCGGGAGAGTGTTTAGTTACGCCATCTGTGGGTGAGTTCTGTAACATCCCCCGAAGGAACCTCATCCGTCATGCGCAGACAGCGTTTTTAGCGATAAATCATGGTTAAATTTATTCTTGCAGCTAAAAACCTAACCTAATCTAGCCTAACCTAACCTAATCTAACGTAATTTAAGCTAACCTAACCTAAGCATTAATTTATTTTGTAGTATGGTCGCCATTTACGTAAAGCATAAAAATATACAAAAACGAGCGTGAAAATCGTTACAATAGTTTAAAAGTTCTAACGAGCGTGGTTAGTCATGTTTGCGCATGCGTCTTAAGCCACTTCCTGCTTACGCCAGTCGGTGCATTGTGAAGTTCATGTGAAATTTCAACCACGTGTTCTCTCACAAATTGAAAAATGGATATGAAAAAAGTTTCGGTCGCGAATTTTGACCTTCATTTGGGTCCTAAATCCACGTCGGACTCAAAATACTGGACTTCTTTTAATGTAATGTATAGCCATAGGATTAACCATTTAATATTCGCTCGTTTTATTCATTTTTCTCTATTTTTTGCCAGTTTCCAGTAACTGTAAAGGAGTATGGGCCCGTCACGGACATTGCATTTGCACCATCAGATTCTCGAACATTTGCTGCTTCAGCCTCGAATAAAGTAAGTAAACTTATGGTTAGGACCTAAGCTACCTCCACATGAGAAAACCATTTATCCATCTAAACACACATCGTTGGTTTTATGTGCGTTGGCATTTGGCAGTCAGTGTTGGGGTCCATTGTTGGCAACATCTAGTTGCAATCAAGTTTTTATTGTACTAACAGTAAACTTCGTATTACTAAAACTGTATATAACAAAATTTTAGTTATATACTTGTAGAAATGATGGAAAAATAAGTATTATTAGTAAATGTATTGTTGGGATAAGCAACAGGTTCAAACAGGATAGATGATGACAGAAAGCTTATACATATGTATACAACTTCAACATGAAAACTTACTTTTCAGTCTACAAAGTGCTACAATGCAGTTGCATTCTAGCTAAAGGATGTGAAGTAAAGTAGGGTGCAGATGATCGTGTGAATTTATAACCATATCTTTTTATAGGTCCAGATTTATGATACAGTCACCAGTCAGGTGGGAAAGACCCTGTCAAAGTTTCACGACACAGCCTATGGTGGGAGCTTTCGCAACGATGGAAAATTGTTGGTAGCAGGTTGCGAAGATGCGAGGGTGCGAGTATACGACATCGCCACTAAATGTCAGCTGAGGATGTTACATGGGCATTCAGCGTAAGCATTGAACAGATCATATAAAAGAATGAGAATAATGTTTGTTCGGCAGCTGGGCAGCAGAAGTATTCGAATATTAACATTCTCGATAAAAATCTACCAGATTAATAAAACAATTGGCATAACTTTCGAACTTACCACATTATTCTTTTGTTTCCGTTCGGGTGATATGTCTTCATTACATAACCGATCAATTATATACAATTTTTTATGAAATCAGGCCAGTCCATGCTACTAAGTTCGCATCAGACAACTCGCACGTCATCAGCTTTTCAAACGACAAAAAAGTTATTTTTTGGGACATGCCGGGAGAAGTACCGCTGCATACATATAAAGAGCATACAGTTTGTATTTTAATTACAATTTTTTTCTATACAAAGTACTCTCTATATCAAGTACAAAATGATATCAATTATTCATTTATAGGACTATGTTCATTGTGGAGCAGTGAACAACTCGAATAGTAACATTTTTGTTTCTGGTAAGTTGCACTTTCGATTAATCTCTTTGTTGCTAAATCGTTTGGTAATACTGATTCGGTTAAACAATGTTATTTTAGGTTCCTATGACCATAGCGTTAAGATGTGGGATTCGAGAACAACTGCGAGTGTGTTAACAGTGGATCATGGTGCCCCAGTAGAATCGGTTTTGATGTTCCCAAATGGGGGTTTATTCATCTCATCAGGTATTTTTTCTTCAAAGAATGGTCAAAACCTTATTATTATCAATTCAATGATTTCTTGTTTCAACTGCTCTCCTTAAGGTGGTTCCGAAGTAAAGATTTGGGATACAATCGGTGGGAGGCTGATAGCAAAACTGTCACAGCACCACAAAACTGTAACTTGCCTTGCATTTGCAAGCCAGAACACGAGGCTGCTCTCAGGCTCGTTAGACAAGTAAATGCAGTTAACGAAACTCAAATCTTTAAATGCTGCAATAATTCACCTTATGCTTAACGATCTCAAATTTAATTTTTCTTCTAGGCATGTCAAGGTCTATGACACAAATAATTACAAAGTCGTTCATACTTTGAATTTCCCTTCACCCATCCTTAGTGTTGGAATTGCAGTACGTTCAGTGAAATTCGAGACATTCAAATGAAAATTAAGTAGATATGAGGTGACTAATATTTCAGACATTTCCTTTAGGGCAATGATAGCACGCTGGCTGTGGGGATGGCAGATGGGTTGTTATCAATCCAAAATCGAACGGAAATTGTGAGCAAGGAGCTTCCAAAAGACAAGTACAAACTAAAGCATGCTCCATTCGAAAGAACAAGAGTAAGTATGAATGAAATGTTTTTGAGGACATTAGTATGCCTTCTTCACAACTAATATCATTATTTTTTCTATCTAGGGTACAATGTTTGTTAAACATGAGAAATATGAAAAGTCGACCAAACATGACACCTTTTTGCAGCATTTTGAAGTTACCAAAGCCTTAGATTATGTGCTTAGGGTAAGATATCTTTACTGAATGTACACATTCTAGTTCTGTTATTTTGCAACATAATAAGCACATTATCCACATATTTAGACACACATGAACAAAGAGCCAGAAGTAGCCATGGCTGTAATTCAAGACTTGATCCGTAGAGGAGCTATTAAAGCAGCTGTTGCCGAGAAACAAGACGTTCAGTTGGCTTTGTTGCTACGTTTTGTATTAAGGTAATTTCTATTTTTTTGGGGAATTTCTCACAATTATGTATTTTAACACTGAAATTAATGCATGTAAACTATTGAGGTTAGTTTAAAACTAAATTTACTTATGGTCTTATCTGTCTGTTGTTCCCCTCTTAAGGCACGTAACAAATCCAGCATTCTCTCGACTAATGGTGGATTTTGTAAACATTATTTTGGGTATGTTGCTTTTGATACTCTTGCTTTATAAGAAATCAGTTTCTGGCTATTGTTTTTTTAAAATTAAAAGCGATTTAATTCATTTCAGATGTGTACAGTGAAAGTTCTGCCAATTCACCAACAATAGCAAACTTTATAAAAAAAATAGCCGGGAAATTGAATAGAGAAGTTGATTGCATGAAAGAAATGATTGCTGCTAATGGAACCATCGAACTTATTTTAGCAGTATCTAATGCTGGTCAGGCAACTGAGGGCGTAAATGGCGTCTCAGATCCAGAAGAAAGTGCAATGAATAGTAGCTGAGGAAAACTAAAAATTGTCAGTTTGTGTTTGTATATATTGTGTTCTATAATAAAATCACTTTACTAAATGAATAGTTTGTCGGTAATTCTAGGACTTGTTAATTAAATCAGTTAACTGTTAAATTGCAGCAAAACTTTTGACACCTGAAGAAATCCAGTACAACTTGAATTGGAAACTCAAGAATGATCATGCAAATATCTTTTGGAATTGTTGTGTTTAACAAATGGAACGCTGGTGATGTGTTATATTGAATGCTATCAGCTTTTATAAATTAAAACTTCATTGATCTGTATAACTATCAAAGGCATCTAAGCTCCGAAAAACTGTTGGTGGTTGTTGTTGGTTGGTTTTTAAAGTTGGCCTATTTCTGCTACTAAGACTAAATACCTACGCCAGGAGATGAGCCTTCATCATCTACCTAGGAATTTTGCCTACAAGGCGGGGACTTCCACCCCTCTCGAGGGGTCTTTAACGTGTAACAATCAACATGGGACCTCGGTTTAAACTCTTATCCGAAAGAGCTGGATCTAGCTTATTACCTAATACTTATAAGAGTAATATAGTATCAGAATACTACAGTTGTGTTATTATAATGTTTTTAAAAAATTGCCATTGAAGACAAAATTGGATGTTTGACAATATCCACACTACTTTTATATCAAAAACTAGATGTGAACAAGCCATTCATGTTAAATCTTAATTAAGAATATTTTACTTACGTTTGGAAAAATATGAATAATATACAAAGCAATATCTCGGCCCAGCTGTTAACTTCTCCAGATGGTATTCAAAAATATTGATTACTTGTTTACAATCTGAAAAATGCAAGTGAGGAAATTCAACAAGACAATTCTAAAAGATAGGTGACATGGTTCAAGGCCGGGTTCACAATAGTGCAAATTTATGCTATGTGAAGAATGTAAAGTTCTGCACGTACATCTCGTCGTAATTAAATTCAAAAGTTCCGCCACCTGTGCGTCTGTAACTAACACTAAAAATTAAACATAATTAACATACCAAACCGAACGTACATTTTTCGGGCTTTAATATGCGATGATTACTTCCAAACTGCAATAAATACGGTAGCACGCACGAAATTTAGGCTGTGTTGCTTTCAACAAAATTGTTTACAAATGCGGACCTGGCGTAAAATGCTCCTTTAAATATCCCGCGTTTTTGCTAACCAGATGTGAAACTTACTAGTATTTATCCGCCTGTCGTCATATCAATATGAAGTAATCGAGGTGTGCATAAATAGAAAAGTTGTTAAAAATTAAATAAGAACAATGTGTAATCCTTTACACTGTTAATAAACTCTAAGAATCACTAAAGAGATGCATTCTTGACGATTTTATGATAATATATTCATGGAACTACTTTTTATCGCGCGACAAAATAATGTGAAATGTTCGTTAACATCGTCTGTAATCGTTCTAAGATTTCGTCTGCTGTTCCAGCTCTTTGGACACGTGTGATGCCGGCTATGGATTTTATCAAATTCATGTTTTGAAACCTGTTATTCCAACTCCAAATAATTGAATTTTATATCTAAATATTGAGTCTATACTAAAAAGTGTCAGAGTGGAACTATTAATTGTCTGTTCTTACATGCAATACTGTGGAACACAGATCGAACCCAATGGTTGTATTTGCATGACAGTTCTTTTTAGGTTAAATAGATCTTATTTCAATGCTATCAAGTGGAATTAGAACATTTCTTAATCAAATAACTACACGCTCTCTTTTGTCGAGACGTTTCAGCAGCCTGAAAATGCCAAAGGCATTCGTGCGTTGCGTGGACTCTGAGACCACATTGGGTCTGTCTTTCACCTATTCCAATGAAGAATATAAGATCAGAGAACGTCAGTTTAATTTTAACAGACTGCAAACAGAGCCCATCGAAGCCTCCACATCTCGCATTGCTGAAAACCTTAAACGCAGGGTGGGGAAGAAAAATAAAAAGAAGAAAAACAAAGCAGGTCTTCCAGAGGACTGTGCAGAGGCAGAGCCCCAGGAAGTGGAAATAAATGTTCAGGTTTTCATAGGGGAAATCAATTGCAGTGGAAAATTCACCTGTAAGGATTCCCTGATTAATGGTGCCAAACTAAAAATCGGGGATTTGCTTTACGATATTGTGGTGAATCCCCCTACGGTTAAAAGCCTGGCTTTGCCCAAGAACATCATGGCTGGCTTCCCGGTTTACCCGAAAATAGAAACAGAATTCACGGAGCAAAACGATTGCGAGTTCCTTTGGTACCGTAGCACTAACGTTGCGGTGCCCGTGGAAGAGGCACAAGTTGTCCCTGCTAATTCGGGTAACAAGAAAGGGAAACTGCAGGTCAATGGTTGGCAGCAAGTGGGCACCGAATTCTGTTACCAAACAAGTGTGGAAGACGTTGGGAGAGTGCTTCGGGTAACTTGTACGCCAAAATCGTCAAATGGGGATGCTGGGCTGATGACAGAAGCAGTTTCGACAGTAACTGTAAGCGCAGGACCCGGCCGTTGTCCATTTGACACCAGGCATGAAATGACAACGTCTCTAACTGAACCTGAAAGGTGTGCTGCTTTGAAATATCATGCAATAAGCCCATTTTTGGTTTGGAACTGGTTGATTCTGTTTTGCATTTGAGTATGCTAAAATGCAAGATAGAATTTAGCCATTTGATTTAAACCATACTACAACTTTTCATTCTAATTTATTTCATTTCAGTTTTCGATTTGTTTCTTATAACATTTTAGCGGATCTCTATGCAGATTCCGATTTCTCCCGACAGTCATTATTCCCGTATTGCCCGCCCTATGCTCTGGACATTGATTACCGCAAACAGCTATTGTTAAAGGAACTACTAGGTAAATTCACATTTTTTTTCGGAATAATTATTGTCCTCAGTTGGGTACTTTGGTTCGGCTAGAAATTTGTATTCAATATTTCATATTTCAGGGTACAACTCAGACATTGTATGCTTGCAAGAAGTGGATATCAAAGTGTTTGAAAACGACCTAAACCCAGCATTAGAGGCACAGGGCTTTTCTGGGGTACTTAACGTTAAAGGTGGACAGGTTGCAGAGGGTTTGGCTTGCTTTTTTCGCAAAAGTAAATTTAGGTATGCCTATTGAGTTTATTTGACTTTTATGGTAATGTTAAATTCTTGTAATAAAAAATCAAAGTTAATGTTTTGTAGGCTAGTGGACAATCATAGCATCATTTTGGCAGATGCGATACAAAACAGCCCACTATTTTCAGAATTCTTGAAAACAATCAATGCCAATGAAAAACTGAAGGACAGAATTTTACCCAGAACGACAGCCTTACAGGTGGATATCAATGTAATTTACCTAATTTTGAATTAATTTTAAATATTTATAAGTATTATTTTATCAATAGGTCGTCGTTTTAGAATCTGAGGAGAAACCTGGGCAGTTCATTTGCATTGGGAACAATCATCTTTACTTTCATCCTGATGCAGATCATGTAAGGCTTTTGCAGGCAGGATCAGCTCTGTTACACTTGCAACAAGTGATAGCTTTGACAAAGTCTAAGGTATTGATTATTATATTTTATGAATATTAACTTATTACTTATTTCCCTTATCTAGATCTTACTTAAGCTAGTGCTTCATGATATCTTACTTTAATTGCAGAATCCGGGATCAGAAGTCGCAGTTGTGGTTTGTGGAGATTTCAACAGCACTCCTCCATTTGGAGTATACCAGTTGATGACTACTCAGTACATTCCTGAAGATCATGCAGACTGGTCCAGCAGTGCGTATTGGAACTTTCATTGTGTTCACCTGAAATTTCAGAAAAGCATTAAAGTGCTTCTCGTGTTTTGATGCATTGTTTTTTATCCTTACCAGACGAATCTGAAGCTGTTAAAAATTTCACGCTCGGTCATCCGTTCCAACTTGAAAGTGCTTGTGGGACTCCACCTTACACCAACTTCACTGTAGGCTTTGCAGACTGCCTCGACTACATCTTCATAGACACAACCCAAATCGACATCAAACGGGTTATTCCACTGCCAACTGAAGCTGAAATGAAAGAGCACACAGCGCTTCCTAGTGTCGTACTGCCTTCGGACCACGTGGCTCTCGTGTGTGATCTTAGTTGGAAAAAATTACCTGCGTAAACTAAAATTTCAAAACAGATGGAACAAAATGACATTCAGTTATTGTGAACTTTCATCAGTTTTTACCTGCACGAGTTACTTCCCAACAATTGGAGTTGTGCACTTGTCGAGATTTATTTAGAGAGAATAAAAAATCTGAAACAGCTATTTGAATTGAAATATCATTTTGTACCCCCTCGACAAAGCTGATAAGAATTCGTTATTTTATCATTTTGTTTGTATATTAAAAATTGTGTACCTCTAATAGAATGAGGTGGTCTAAACTATGGCCAACGAGGCGGTTTTTTATGGTCTTTGAAACAATATTCAAGTAAAAGCCTTGAAAATTTAAGTTAGATTATTTTTAACAAAATATATTTGATAATTTACATAAAATTTTACCCTTGCTGTACACATACACATCAGTTTACGTAAAAAAATACCGATGTTAACAGTTAGAAAAAATATAAGTATTGTAATCTTTAAATAATTCGAGTGTGTGGGCCGTGGGTTCTGTGTCGAAGTACCAATACTTTTGTGGCACTTTTGGTATTGCAGTTTGGACTACCGTGTTCTAGAAATAACAATACTAGATTATAGAAACCTAACCACATCATGAACCTAATTGAAAGTGGATTGTGGAAGACATCCTACAAAAATTTCAAATAACTTTTTACTTTACCATATAATTGGTTATAAGTTTTAATTCAAGAATATGCGCAATTCTAGTAAAAATAGAAACAAAATAATGCAGCATGTTTTCCATTATAACTGTCAATCAGCTTACCAAACCCAAATCAAAAATAAATAGAAAGTACATTTATAACAAATAAAAGTTAGACCCAGCACCTGGAATATCAGCTCGTGACTAAAGTCCGGATCACTGAAACGTCGTATCTTGAGTAAAAGCACCAGCCAAACGATAATCGGTGTTTGACCAAGCGGCATATATGCGTTGGGGTGCTAACCTGCTATATGGAGCCGGATGTGGCACGGAGCTTCGCAGAATATATTCACGCTTTACGGGATAAGGAAAGTTTGCTACTTGCGAGGATTTCTCTTCGCGGAGAGGGAATTCCGCCGATTCTGAATCCTCCTGAATTTCAAAATGCCCCAAAATGCTTTTATTTATTAAACATATGACATTTTTTTAAATCAAAAGTTGTAATGTTTTTAACGATACTTGCCTTAATGCATTCTTGAAACAAGCTTAGCATCCACTTGCCGGGTGCAGTTTTGGCACCGCCTGGCAGATAAACCTCTCGCCGTTCCAGAAGAATTTTTATAAACTCCTCTTGAGGCTCGCTTTCAGATCCACTCAAAATGGCGGCATGCTTGAAAAGATTCTTCAGGGCCTTGCATTGTGACAATATCATTTCGACAATATTGAGGTGGTCAATGATATCCTAAATGAAATCAAAACAGTGTGGTCAATTTGTGCTACCATACACTTTTACCAGCATTTCAAATTTTCTCCAATCTTAATGTCGATGAAATTCAATTGTTTTCATTCTAAAAATCATAACGATTTGGAAGTCCGTGAACTTTAAACTCACTTTGTAGTGTAGTGCCGTTGCCATAGGCGCCTTGGTCAGTTTTGCTGTGGACAAGGCAATAGATTGCAACATATTTGGGACTACAGGTGCGGATGCTTCCCCTATCCAAAAATATACAATATATAAAAGAATATTATAATAATACCACAATTATAATAAATGCAGTTAGGAAATTTAGTACAATACAAACCGTTTTTCAATAAAGTATTAATGGCTGCATGAATTAGCATAGGCATTAAGCGAAGGACAATGTCACATGGCCTCATGGAGGCCAAGAAATGCAAAACTTTCTCTCCCTCCTTCGTGTCGTCGAATAAGCGTTTCTGACGTCGTGCTGGAACAGCTCGAGCATTTTGCCAGGCATCCTGCCACACGTTCCCTGGAACTAGCATTCTTGCACTAAGATGTCCTGGGAAGAAAATTGCAAATTTGTACGCATATGTTGCCGCAAGGATTTACTCACGGTACCCCAAAGCTTACCTGTAGAAATGTGGTTTCCACTTTCATCTTCCTCCTCCTCTTCTATCCAATCCCGTGGAGAATACCAATGAACAAAATCTTCCAAACAGCATCCAGGATTAGCAGCCTTAAAAAGCATAAACAAGTTAAAATAATAATCAGCCACGTTATCAGCATTATAGAAAATGACCCGACAAATGTGCAAGAACCTGCGAAATGCGTCTTGTCAAATGCGTTTGAAACACTTTATAACTAATTTTAATTAAGGATAAAACACAGAACCCAAAGATGTACTAAACATTCATGGTAATTAAAGTATAAAATATTAAGTGCATGTAAATTTATAGTAAATTACAACATAAATTCGCATACAAATGCACAGGGTAACATCTGTGTCCTAGCTATTGTAGAACTTTGACAATCTTTGTATGTAAAGTCTTTACAATACGATAAGGTAACACAATATTAAACTTATCAATTATTAAACACAAAGGGAAGAAAAGCAAAAAATTCTCATTCTTGTTTGGTAAAACAATAAATTTCTTCCAATATGCCTGCATCGTGACCAATAAAAACTCAGTTACTTTGGAAATATAACCTTCTGGAGATGACTTCACCAATCCCCAAAAACTGCCCATAAATAACCGGCTGTTAGGCGTACACACTGTATAAATTCCAGACAACGATCGAGTATTACATTCTTTCCACGAATGACAAATCTTGTAATTTGCATGAATTAGTCGTTACTCATGGTAAAAGTGTGTTAAACTGTCCCTGGCCGAGATTTTTAGTAAAGGATAAATGCCACATAAGATCTCATGTAGATTTTTATAAAACTTTACAATTGTTTCGCTTATTTTCATAAAAATATTAATAACAAGAATGCTAAATGGAATAAGAAAATTCGAGGAAATGTCACTACACAACCATATGATAAAGCAAATAAATAAATAAACCTTATAATTAACTTAAATGCTACTCATGTAAATTGAATATTCCGAATACATTTACTTCAAAATAAATAATTTTTTCAAAATCTGGATTTATGAAATCATTCCTTACTTGTAACATAACCAGAGGATATGAATTTTTATAATCATAAATGTTTGATTTTGTATTTAAAAAAATCATGGATGCAGCGTGAATATTTTGTTGAAAATTGATAATCCTTTTCCGAATCTGAATTTCATTTGGTATTAGAAATTTACCTTGAAAGCTTGCATATCAGATAGGAGACAAGCACTTTGCATTTGAGCCCTAAGCTGTGCCCCTTCGTCATCCGTACCCAACTGCACCAGAACTTCGGCGTGTTCTTCCAACTGATCTTCAGTCATTGGAGCAGGTTCCTAAAAATCCATATTACAAATTGATTAGTGTAAGAAATACGTACCATTCTCATTTTAATGTCCAAATTATTTTACCTGTGTGATTGGGATATATAAGGTCTGTTTGGAACCGTCGAGTTTTAAATCGCCGCAAGGCCGCAAACGTCCCTCAGGCTGATGGGTCACAGTATCTTCAAAAACTGCTGAATTTCGACTGCCATCATCGTTGCATTCGAAGAATTCATCTTCGCTGGAACTTGCTCCACCTTTTGAAATAAAATCAATACAATAAACTTTTATAATAAGACCTAACACGAGTAAAGTTATCATTTGACATTGAAAAATGTAGATTCTACCTTCTGAATTGCCAGTCTTTTGTTGCTGTTCCTCTCGCAATTTCTTTTTTTCGATGCAATAATTCAACATCTTTATCATAAACAAAAAAAACCCAAAAACAACATCATTTAAAATTCCCATGATTAAACCAAATGTCACAAGCTGCCAACATGTACTTAAATTTAACATAAATGTATAGGTGGCTTTAGGAGCCATTCAAAAAAGACGTTCCCAAGATTCCTCCAAAAATCGACCTCCCGCACCACCTGTTCACATGGTACCAATTTTAGCCCAGGCCTCCCCACCCTCATGGACGTCCTTATTTTTTTGAAAAGTAGGGTGTCCAGAAATTTTGTTGGAACATACAATTAAAGGCCCATCTTATAAATTTTCAAGCACCCACCTCGCTACCAATTTCACGATATTTTTCCAGGCTTTTTTTTATTAAAGGTAATTTCCTGACCTCAAAAGGAAATTCCCGGATAAAATTGGTGTTTAACTCAAAGTTAAACATAATTCCCGACTTTCCTGAGGCTTTAAAAATCCAAGTACATTTGGGACTGGGGACACATTTCTTCTGGTCCCATTTCACTGACCTTTAAAACTAAATTAAACAGAAAATCGAAAATCTGAAAAATACCATCATTAGTGGACGTCCATAATGGCTCCCCCCTCTCCACATGGTGTCCACATGAAAGCAGACCCCCCCCCCATTCCCCCTCTTGAGGATGTCCTTTTTTGAATGGCACCTTAGACGGTTGGAATATCACAGGAATGTCATAGCCATAGTCTGACAATAGGCTGTCTAGCCAATTATGTAAAGATGCCTATTCAAATGCATGGCTGGACAGCTTTAGGCGGCTGGAATGTGATAGGAATGATATATTTATGGTATCCCTTTGACATTCCAGCAGCCTATGGCTGTCCAACCATCAATGCGAGCTAATTGTAATTGACTGTGTATGTTATAAAGTACCTGCAATTTTTGATTCAGCAAACATGTTGACAAATTCGGGGGGCCAGAATCGATTCTGTAAAAAATAATTGGTAAAACATTAGGGAAAAAAATCAGCAATTTTCTTATTTTTAATAATCAAATTTTAAATGTTTGACCATGAAATGAATAGAGCAATAATGTTTGAAAACAACATTCAAGGACACATTTATTTTCATATATACAAGTTTTCTAGCATAAATGTATTCATAATGGCAAATTTGTTCTTGACAAATTCATTGTCAAGAGAGGATGGCGGTGACACAGCAGAACACTCACTGTCCACCTGCGACACATGACAATTAATAACAGATAGCATATCCCTGTTTCTAAAACATTTCTATAGAAGAAAAATTCAACGCCGGAATTACGTGACAATAAAATTACTATATGCCAAATCCGGCGTAAGATCTATTGAAATCGTGTCTTGGCTTCAAAGGAATTCCACGTATAATTATAGTTCTAAACATACGATACAATTGTAAATAAAATTGCAAAACTATTTACACATCAGCCCAGTAATACTTTCAGCTTTGCATCTGAAAGCCAGTTGGTGAACTAACAAAGAGAACATTAAAATATATCAAAAGCAATTTTACAAATCCACAAATCCCATTATTCAACCCAGACCATAAATTAATCACTGGATGACTGATTTCAGCAAATATATCCTCAAGTACAAAGCAACATGTTTATATAAAAATGTTGAATTGGCATCAAAATAGAAATGTTGGTCATTGATAAAATGGTTAAAAACTATGCATTTTAGTAAGTGACATCTTAATATGAGTAAAACAAAGTATTTCATTACAAATCATTTCGACAAAGTGTTTGCTATTGAAGGGAACGAGATAGCCAATATGTTTGTTATGTATATAAAGCAAACAACGTTTGTCTGAAACATATTTCAAACAATTGCGTTGTTTTCTCATAATTAGATTTGTCACTTTTGTAATTTTACACAGAAAATATGACAACTTTAACAGCCTTTGCGATTGAAAGCAAACAACGTTTGTCTGAAACATTTGTCAAACAAATGCGTTGTTTTCTCATATTTAGATTTGTCACTTTTCTAATTATACACAGCCAATGTGTTTGCTATAGAAATCGAACATTGTTTGTCTGAATCATTTTTAAACAAATGCTTTGTTTTCTCATATTTAGGGATATCATTTTTTTAAATTTTACACAGCCAAAAATAACAATTTTAGACAGCCAATATGTTTGCTATAGAAAGCGAACAACATTTGCCTGAATCATTTTTACCAAATGCTTTGTTTTCTCATGTTTAGATTTGTCACTTAAAATGCCTCATCCTGTATACAAACTGAAAAAAAACCTATTAAATTATTATTATTGTCATATTACCTGTAATTGGTCGTTATTCCTATTTGACACATTGTCAATCCTAATTTTAAATGTCAGATGCAATTGGCTAATACTGAAACAGTAAACACCCATACCTCGCTTTACGGCCTAGATACGTTCCAGAAAAGTTGGCCGTATAGCGAAAAAGCCGTATAACGAATCAATTCTTTCTGCATTGTGCTTTTCATTTTTCCCCTTTCTTAAACGAAGTGAAACCCATAAGTTGTTTTATTGTTATCCAAATCCGACATCATTTGTGCAAATTGGGGTAACTTATCACATTTTTTGGCCACTTTCATTAATTACAGCATTTTTTTACATACAACAACACTTGCGTATGCATTTTATGCAGTACATTAGCAACAATCATTTAAAAATAAATAAAGATTAATATTATAAATTTGCTAAATATTAATTAATATCATAAATTAAATACTTCTTCTCTCCCTAACCAACCAACCTACGATCAAATGAAGGGATAAAAGGGATTCAACAGTACATGAAATTTATTTTTGGAAAAACTGCTAAAATTTACGAAATTGATGTTGTTTTTTAAAAGTAATGTTATCACTAAAACTCACATTACCTTACGTAGAATGTTATCTTCCTGCTAAGAAGATTGGGCATGCACACAAAATTGTTTACTTTCCCCGATTATGATTTTTGTCAAATTAACTTGGAGAATTGTAAAATTTTACATATCCAATGTACGTTGGAGGAGGATTCACTCAACATAAGGTAATGCAAGTCTTACAGAAGAAAATAATCCTTAACGGGGTTTGAAACCCTATCCTTTACAATGGGTAAATTGGCAACGACACTCACAGCCAAACGAAAAGAGATTAAATAAAAATAAAAATTATTTAAAATAGCTTTATAAATCAGCACGGTCCTTCGTATTTTTTTTTTCACTTTAAAATAGTAGATTTTTTTAAAATAAATAAACAAGTTTGAAAAATGTCCGTT
>JAQGBW010000837.1:0-33143 GCA_034698625.1 Julus scanicus | reverse complement strand
GCTGTCTGCTAGTGACGTCACAACTCCACTAAGTTGACTTGACTTAACGAAAACTTGACAGTGTGAAGGCGCCTTTATTTTCATATCTATATGTGAAATCCCAACATCATATTTAAATTGAATTTCTGATAGCTCTGGGATATCCTTCTGGTGTATTTGTATTGTATGCATGCTCGCAATTATTAATCGGTTTAGGTCTAAGAGTAACAAAAAAAGTTTCTCTTTAAATTGTATTGCGTCTATTTAGATAAGGCATTGTGCTTTTAATGCGCTTTTGCGACAGTGTCTGGTAAACCCATGTCTCTAATCCTAGGGCCATACTGCTAGGCGATCAACCATCAAGTTTCAATGAAAAGTCGACGGTATTTTCTACTTTTCTACAAGGCTCAGTACTTGGGATCTGGGTTTTATGACCCGCAATGACGACCCCTATCTCTTGCCACAATGGCTGTATGTGTGCATTGATGAGCGCCACGAAAGACGCATTCAAGATGCCTTTACGGCTGCTCAGAGGTTCATGGCCAATAAACCCCATGTTTGGTTCATTCTCCTATCCGAATTTACATACATAATGCCTTTCACGGACTTTCGTTATTTGGTTCAATTCTTAATCGATGCTAAGAGCTCACTTAGTACTGGCGCATCAATGTCAAAATGACTTTGATATATGTGGTGTCTTCAGATTGATTTTTTGTTTGCAACCCACTGCAGTCATGCATGAGATTTGTACAAACAGTCTAAAAAGGGTTCACTTTCAAGTTTTCTCACATTTTGTTTTGGATTCCCTTAAGCATGCAAATCGTTTTGGAGAATCTTCTCAAATGTAAACGTGAGAAATCGTGCTATTAAAGTTGTATGCGCTCGTATTTATATTTAGCGAAATATTTTATATGTATTCATTGATGCACGTATCTTTTATGTTAAATTGTTAAAAATTTCTATAAGCTGATCTCTTTTTTTAAAGATTCGCTCGTTAAATGCTAATGTGATAATACATAAACAAAGTAAACGCTGAGGATGTGAACTATTATTCGGTGATGTTGTAGAAATGTATTAAAGATAAGTGTACGGGTTTAAAGCATAGCTAATTGACGGTCGTTTGCATAAGGCATAATTTGTTTTTCCAATTAGGGAAACACAATTCTACAAAAAAATATATATATTATGGGTTATAAAGGGGTAAAAGGTAGAGAAAAAAAATCCTGACATAGCCTGTGTATAAATATTTGCACACTTGAGTTATTGAATAAATCATATTCTGTTACAGAACAGAAATAATACGTGTTGGTCACCGATTTTTTGTAGATTGTTATTTTTGATTTTGTTTGTGAGCTGTACTGTGTACTTGTGTATAGTTCAAATTTTTATACTGTACAAATTTGCAATTTTAAGCTTTGGATAACTTGAAAAAATGTTTTAGTATCTCTTTAATGTCCCCAAGGATACTAAATATTTTGTGTGACTTGTCGTGATTTCGAAGACTCTTATAAAGATACGAATATATTGAATTACTTTTAAGTACCGGAAAAGATTTCTAGGATTTCTATATATAAAAAATGGTACACGTTTCGGAAGTATATATAGGGTTCAAGGATTAAAACATTCGAAGATTTGCTGATCAAATACGGTTCATCGTTTTTGAAATTCCCATAGTGGAAGGAGTTAAGAGATTAAGATACAACATTAACTAATACTTTAAAAGATTTCATTGGATTTCGATGTTATTCTTCAGATTTTACTAAAATAAATAAAAGCATTTCTTGAATGCCTCATGCACTGTTAATGTTATCGGTACTTGCTAATTAACTTCGGTGATGCTTGAATTTTCGTTGTTTCTACCAAATAAACCTTCTTGAGTTCCCCCATGTTTTAATGCAGTTTTTTTTGTATGTGCGATCATCCCAAATTAATGGATGATGTCCCAACAGAGCTTAATCTATGTACTCACTCGAGAGATAAGATAGTACATCGCCATGCGAATGATTAATTTGTCAGGACAGGATTAAAAGTAAAAGTGATAAAAGGTGCCATACGCCAATGGTATTTGGCGAAGCGTAAGATTTTGATGGTTTTGTGTTAGACTGGCGTACTTTGGGATTGCATTTGTTTGGGGCTGAAAAAGGATGATGGTGCTTATCCCCTCCCTGTCTTCTTCAATCTCTTAGCAGTTTTTCCCTTGATTTTTTTTTGTGCAACCGAAAGCCAAAAAAGCTGGAGAGGTGATGAGTGAACGAATGTCCCTCCGGCCGCATTCCTACTCACCGATAATTGTGATGGGCAAAGACAGCCATTGGTGCAAATTACTTTGGATGGGAAATGACAAGGAGATAATCGAAAAATGAGCGACTAACTGCGGGCGTACTTCATGGACGGTCCCTCTAATCGGACCTGCACGAGCCATTACCGAGTGATTG
Source organism: Julus scanicus (assembly GCA_034698625.1). NCBI lineage: Eukaryota > Metazoa > Arthropoda > Diplopoda > Julida > Julidae > Julus > Julus scanicus. The sequence continues at coordinate 30,729 of JAQGBW010000837.1, read as the reverse complement.
ATAACTTTCTCTGGGACTTTAAGGAGATTTTCTTCTTTTAAGGCGAATAAGTAGCTAGCCATCTGCCGCCCTCGCCATATATATATACAAGCGAGATTTTCTTGTTTCGGGATCTTGCTTTGACATCGGTGCTTCCTTTCCAGCTTAAAGTTGATCCTGGTGGATTGCAGAAACAATTGATCAAAGCCAAGCAGCGGGGAAAAAAATGCTTAGGTATTTCGGACACGATCAATTTCTATTATTATTTTTGAAACTCAAGTCTTATTGTTCTGGAGTTTATTGCAGTTTTGCTATCTTGTAGTGAAATGCCATCTAACGGTGTCTTTGTATTTCGTAAACGTTGGGTCGAAATGGCCAGTGGCGAAATTTTTTTTTATTTTTTGTTAAATTTTGGAATCAATTTCGAAAAAAAAAACCAATTTATTGTTCAATGCACTTAAGCAATCCCGACATATGTCTGTATATGGCTATTCCAGAACTTGGATATATATATATATATATATGCTACAGTCAATGTGTCAAGCTAGCCAATTTGTAAAATGACTGACCAGGTAAGCAGTTGCAGGTTGCAGTTTTTTTTACAAAATGACTGAAAATTTAGCTTGATTATTTATTTGACTTATTGCCTGGTTAGGTTAGGTCCAAATCGTGTGTCATTATGTGACCAGTTATTTTGTATTTCCAGTCATTTTACACATTGGCTGGTTTGACACATTGACTGTAATATATATATATATATATATATGTGGCCATTCAAGTGCATATATGTGTTTGCATGTGTTTAAGCATGTAAGTGTGACCATGTAAATAGCTACACGAATAAATGACTATTTTTATACATGTAAACATGTCTGTCCATACATGGATAAACAGTGTACATAGGCTATATGGTCATAGAAAGGCATACATAAACATATGGCTAACACATCGCAGTACATGATGCCTTAATTGATGGATGATGAATACCATATATGGTTAAAACTTGACTATATGTAGACAAATGTAGTTAGTTTTCTGTGGCATATTTATTTAAAAAATGGCTCATCGATGATTAACTAAGGTTGATATCTGGCCCAGCATTGGCTGAATATGGTCAAGATATGGCTCTGTGTAGATTTTCCACCCGGGATTAACCTTATTATGGTTCTAAAACCCCTGGAGGAGTACAGTAAGGTATTTCCAGCATGGTCGTTGCAAGCTTGAAATACAATGGACTGGCATTTGTCCAAACTTATCCAGATTTTCATCCTCTGTTCATATAGTTGCAGATATGAAGCTACAACGAAAAATAATTAAAAATTGATTTTGATCCAGTAACTGATTATAAATTTTGAGATTTTTCCAGATTGTTTGTCAGTTTCTACGATCACAAAATTGAAAACGATCCGAGCTTATAAACTTTTCTTGAAAGTCTCTTTAAAAATTTACTTTATCAGTCCATGAAAAGATGTTTAGTTATGCTCGTATCTGCAAACGGTACTAGCATTGCATATTAATAAATATATTTCTTGTTAAAGAAACGCACTATGGATTGCATTATACAGTAGATTGGGGATGCATTATGCAACTTTGAACATTTTAGACAGTACAACTCCGGAAAATGACAACATGAAAAACATGTGAATAGCAATGCCAAATTGTAAATATATTTTGACAATGTTGCTCATCTATTTTGCTCTAACCTAGTTATGTGTATAGTTCATTGCCTTGGTTCAAGCTGTCCTAATTGAGATTTTGGCACTTTTCCATACTTGTTTTCACATAAATTTGTTGCAGAAATACCGAGAGGATTCTCGAAATTGGACCACGAACATATTCCTTTTTATCCTTTTACTCTTAATTTGAGCTGCATTAGTTCTCATGACTTCAGCTTATTGAATCATGCAAGTTTTCTTAAGAAATGACGCATGTCTGTCTATAAGTGAGATGGCATGCGTCATCTCATTCATCATTGGACCCTCATTTCAAACGGGTGAATATTTAGCCGTTGATTAAGCTCTTAATTCAAGTTATGAAATTCAAAAATGGTATAGTCTTAATCATAATATCAAAGTACATAATCTGACATGACAGTTCCAGTTTTAAGTACCAGATGTCAATCACCTAACATAACTTCTTCTTCATGTTATGATTGGATGATCTTGTATAATTAGATAAAAATTTGACTGTATGAAAAACAATAAAATACGGTTTATTTGTCAAATTGTTTACATTCAGTTGCTATGACAAATCGTTTTTCAGAATATTTTGTTTGTTAATTTATTGGTTGTATGGAACTTGTCCATATACAGTACAATTGGTTTCTATTGAAATTCTTCCCTAAAACACACATCCATTCAAACGTGGAAAGTAAGAGCATGCACTTGAGTGATTAAATTAAGATCACATCCATCAGCAGTTTGCATCGTGTAGCGAAACATAAGAAGGAATGTTTGAAACCCTTTGGAAATTCGATTTTTTTTCCACTTGCATCTATAGTGTACATTCAAAATAAATGCATATATGGAAGGATAACTCGACATGGTGGTAGTAATTAACTGTTCTGGTTGAGGATATTTGAGACAACGGGTGGTGTGACGACGATGACATACATTGGAATATTAAACTCAACGTGATCAAAAGCGAAAAGTTTGTCTATGGAAAATCGGTGACATGTGTGCCATCCTGCATGTATATACTTACTACCCAGTGATGCATCTGTTCGTTAGGCATGAACTTCTAATTATAGTTCTGGTAGATTGTATAGTCATCTTGTCATCACAAATGACTATCTACACAAATACCTAGGACTGGAAGCCTGGAATTAAATGGCCATCTGTATCACCTAATGCTATATGTTAGCCTGATATCTGCATTGTTGCACCATACACAATAAATGTTTCCTCTATCAGGTTTCGGACTCAACACGTGTGAAGCACATGTATGACGACATAAATTACTTCAATCGGCTTTCAAAGTCATACATGTGCCACCATGAAAGGCATTCGACATTATATATGTAAATCTGAGATTACTCAATTTATACATGTAGGGACATACTTTGAAATGGGCCTTGGCATAGATAGGAAGATTCTGGACCTGCAATATACATGTACAGTATGAAGTGTAGCAATATCTGCATATGCACTACAATAATTATGTTTCTCTTTAGATTTTGCCATAAATTGTCCTTTTGCATGAGGACAGGTCAAATTAAGCATGCAATTTATGGTTTTTAGAAGGCATATGTATAACTATCATTTTAACCTGAATGTTTTCACAAATTACAGATTTGTTTGCTCGCAATAATGGTTCAGGACCCTAAATTTGTCATTTTTGTTCTTGTTTATGGTGTATTCCTAACCAGATAGCTGGTCTTGTGGCCCGCGGTTAGGACCCTGCTGAGACAGGGGTTCGTTTGCACGTGGGCCATGTCGAACCCAGCTCGCTGTATTTATTTTGTTGATGTCTATGCACCAAAACGGGTCCGTGTTCTGTACAAGCAAGTGTATATATTAAGCCCGGCGTTTTATATAAACAAAAACTTCAGTACACCTTTGCGAGATTTATAGGGCATATGGCGCGTTCCCTTATGTATTTACTTACAGTACACCAGTGGGACTGTAGCTATCGTCATACCTGCCGGCTAAGGGTGAATACCCTCGCCGAGAATGAGTTTTGGGATATAGAAATAGCATGCAATGGGTGGGAGGGATGTAAGTTTTTGTATCCTTGTACGTCAGCAGGTGACGCAGGATGTATCAGGAATTTGGTAGATTTGTATCCTTTTTTTTTTTTTTTTTTTTTTTTTTTTCAAGCGCGAATAAAGTAGACGAGAGATTTTCATTATGTGAACATATCGAAATATAAACGGGAAAATGTACTTGGAGGATTCATAAAGAATTCATAAGTTCATTGGTTTCCAATTTTTACCTTATACCATTTAATTTTATTAGTAATACTAGTAAAATATACACTAGTGGCTATACGCAATTAACAGATTTGATGTATATATATAAGCAAAAATCACATGTATAATATCTGCAACGGTGGTTGTTGTCACGGAATGGATTTCATCTTAGCTGAATCCCGATTCGGATGGAATTTGCGCAATACATATATTAATTCTTGCGTCCTAAAATATATACAGGGTGGACCAATAAAAAGTAAGCCAACTTTATAAAAATCATAAAATGGTTATTTGTTAATGGAATTTATTGAAAATTTGTACATGTGTACTTAAATAGGATACAAAAAAAATCCGTATTTCAATTTGCGTTCAAAGTTAGCTCCTTTCTCCGGAAACAGTTTCAAAAATTGCCTAGCACTGTAATTTTTCGTTTCACACAAAAAACTTATCGCGGTTCTTTCTTCTTCAGTGAACGCCATTTTAAAAGACAAATTCGAATGATTACGTCATTAAAAAAAGAACGTGAACGAGGGCAATTCGAGAGTAAAGAGAAAAACAATATTTTTACAAACTTTCATTAAATTCCATTAACAAATAACCTTTTTATGATTTTTATAAAGTTGGCTTACTTATTATTGGCTCACCCTGAATAAATTTGTATTGAAAGTATTCAAGATGGACCGCATCAAAATTTGGAATTTGGATTCTTTAGCGCTCTATTTTTGACACTTTTTTGGGTTAAGTTTAGTTTTTATTTCAAATTTTAACAATTATATATTCATTAGCGGACGATTAACTGGTATTAAGTTAACGTAAGTTTTACAAACACGTATATTGTAGAAATTATAGACTTGTATATACGTGGCTCTCTGTATACTAAATTCTCCTTTTAAAGTCAATAAAATGTGAACGTCTTGCTTCAGAACACATCTAGAACGTATTATACTGACCGAACACTTTAGTAGGGGTCTTGAAACGCCATCCATTGCGTCATCCAACGCATCGATGCGTTACCCTTTAACGTCCAAGCCTACGAAGGGTAAAATGGATAAGCTGACCCCCAAAAAGGGAGCAACCAGTGCGAGCAGCGCTGCTTAACCTGATTGCCCGCCACCAATTAGCTCGATTTCGTTGCTGTTGAACTTTTAAAAGGGTTGAAGCTTTTTGGGGGCTCCTTTGTTGAAGAGGCGAGTCGCCGCTAATGAAAATCCTTCTCTTAATGCGGAACACGATGGTGTATGCTCCCTGCTATTAGCACTATTAATTGCATTTGCATGTGTAAATTGAGCTTTCAGTACACAAACGACTAGACTTAAATGAATTTTCAACTTGAAATTGTTGGGCCTAATAGGACCATTTAAGTGACGCGCACTCGGAGTTGTTTAGACGTGGGGTTTCAACCTTTAAGAGGATCGGCAATCGAGTCCATTTTGAAATTCAATCAGCGAATCTAACTCTCTCTCTCTTCTAAGCTACTTTTAACCTCTTGACACGAAACTGGACCACTTTTGCTTGGCGGAAATTCCGTGGCCATTTTTTTATGTTCCATCAGTCTACTTAGTTTGTGTATTTTCAATTGGTCTATTAAATTAATTGTAATGCAATCCGGAATAGTATTCCTTATGGGGAAAAAATGGGATGTAAACTGTTGTAAAGTAAAGTCAAAGAAAAAAACAGATACAGTTAACTGGTAATAAACTAATGATCTGAGATTACTGCTTAATTGCAAATAAGACATGTATGCAACTACAAAAATGGTTGCAAATTTTTTATATTTGTTCCAAATACAACCGATTTGCAATCAATTTTATAACTGTTTGGCAATCAGTTTTTTTTCCGAATGGGACCAACTATGCAAGAATTATTTGATTAAGATATTTAGAAGACGTATGCAGATAATGGTAAACATAGAATTTGAATGCTATAGAATTATATACTATGCATGTATAAAATTCGCTATTAAGAGATAGCAGTTTTTTAGGGAATTTGTTTTATTTAATTTGGTTTTAAAGGGCGATAGGAGTACTCGCAAAATGGGTGTTCTCAGCTTCTACCAAAATAGTCTTATCTAAGAAAACCTGCAAAAGACACCTCAAAAGGCAAAAATAATTAAATTTTCGAATTATATGGGGTGGATCTGAGTTTCTCTTCTTATTTCGGTTTTGTACACCTCTATAGGTCTGCTGCTGTATAACAAATTGGTTCAGCGAGTTTTAGTTTGACATCATGCTTGTCTAGAAGATGCATGAATACATAGGAAATGATGTGCCTTTTTTAATTAATTTTTAAAGCTGTATTATGAGTTTTTAACGTATTCTACGGTATCGATTTGTTAAACTGCATTTTTTGTATGATCAGTTCTATTAGAACTGCGGACAACCATGAGCACAAGATTTTACTTACGTACATGTTTAAAAAAATTGAATATCTGTAAGGTTCTTGGGATAAGAATATGTTTGAATATGATGATCCTTATGAATAATAACTGAGCAAAACCACGAAGGTAAATTTTAAACTATGCTTCACTAATTAGTTATTTACAATTAGTTAAAAACAATGTTTATATACAATTCGAAATTTTATAACAACATCACTGAACATACTTGTATTTTCAACGTTTTGCTTTGACAATTTTTATAATTCCTTTTTTTCCTATTTGATGTTGATTATAAATTGGCCTTCATTCTGCAAGGCAAATCTTGCGGTTGATTAGTATATTGTTTGCTATCGATGTTGCATTATGAAGAATACTGTTAATTTTCAGTTTTTGTGTTTGTGCGTTGTTCAAATTGCCTGTGATTTTTATACACTTAGGTGACGTTCCAGTGTTTTTCTTCATTGAACCAGTCTCCTTCTGCATGTGAGCGTTGATGATGAGTTTCGATGTGATATCAAATCAATATTAAGAATGAGCATGCTCTCTTTATAGACGTCAATGGCGTACTTTTTTTAAGCAATCCTTTTGTTTGAGCATGTTCTAGTGTTGATTTACATTTTGTTTGAAGTACTAATCTCATTAGGCTTTCGACGCTTAATTGATTATAAAACAAAGAACATGTCTGCAAATTTACGTTCTAAGATTTGATAATGATACGTGTGTAGATACATAGTCACCAGTTTGTGCATCTTTCCAATTTTCTGTGTAGTATTTATTGTTTTATCCTTCTCTCTGTGTGTACATTTTTGCTCAATTACCATCGAAAACGTCATTTTTCTAAATGTTTAAGCATCTACAAATATTGGAATTGTAGACAAAACTGTCATATATTCAAATTGTGGATTCTTAATTATAATGAACCTGTTTCACAGTCGTTGTAATCGTAAATTTGAAATTATTATATTAATATAAAAAAATTAAATGAGAAACCAGACTCTCCTTTAAAATGTGCGCTTTGAATAATATATTTTCTCAAAAATATAAATATTTTTAAGTTAAGACTTCCATTTTTAAAACTGATGTTTACTAACTTAAAATGTGTTCAAAAATCGCTATTTTATTTTTATCAGCATCGTTGGGCATAATTTCATTTAATGATTAATTTACTAGTAATATTGCTTATACATAAGCAGTAGGAACATTTTCTTTTAAAACATTTCAATAAGATAATATGACTGTAAATATTTTTTTGTCTAAAACTTAAAATGTTTTTAAGCTAGCGTTACAACGTTGTTGAAGCTAGTTTCCTCTTGATGTGTGATTGTCATTGTACTTTCCTTCGTTGTTATGTCCATTACTTTGGATTTTTTTTTTAAGATGAACTTAATACCATCATTTGTTTTTGACTATAATTTCAGCCTAAAGCATGCTCTGAATGTCTATCTTACATAGAAAAGGCGGATTCCATTTATCTCGCCTTTACTTAATTAACAAAACAGCCTTTCTTTTAATTAATACTCTTTGTAACTTAATATCTCGGTTTTAATCTTAGATAAATGATCCCATGCTTAAATCCATTTGACTTCCCATTGCAGAAAAAAAGAAATAACATAGTTTAAAGCCCGTGTAGAGACGTAATACTATATACGCCAATCCATTATACGCTCGATAATGGAGGATAAAATCCACATTTAAGACATGAGTGATACCCTCGTTCCCAACACTCATTTATCCGATGCATTTCTAAAACAGGAAAATTAAGCTTTGGGGATGCTTTTCAGTAACATTTAATCGGTATTTTGCAACATTTAAGCCTGTGGAGTATCCCATATGCAAAATACGGTTGTGCCTAAGCTGTCTTAAGTTAGTGTAAATGAAAAGGCAAGAGGCAGCAAATGACGTCATTCTTAATTCATTCGGTGACGAAAACGTGATGCAGTCAAGCATTTGAGTTTAGTAATTATTTAACGAGTTAATTTGTTGCAACGTCTGTTGAGTACTTGTGTAGAGGGCGCCACCGTCTAACATTGGGGTTTTGACGTCAATACTCAAAGATGGTGTTTAAGTTAAATGAAAATCTGCAATTCTAGACTGCAGTGTTAGTTTTTAAATTTGTTAGAATAGTCCGAAAAATGTAGACAAATTTGTTATTCGATCAGATACTGAAAAGTACATATAGGAAATCTATAATTCTTTTCAACTTGTTTGTTGCAAACTATAGAACGAATAATATGATTTTGAGCAAGCAGATTAAATTTGAACACTTTTTGTATTCCATTTTTCGTTTTGTGCCCAAGGTTTCAGACGAAAAATATACAGAGAAGTAAATTGAAGTAAAATTCAACCAAATAGGATTTATTTTCTTGTTGTGTTTGTTTTTTTTGTAATATATATATATATATTTTTTAAATTCCAAGTTGAATTTTTGTTTGTTTGCCATTTAAAACTTTGAAATTCGCATAAAAGGAGATGTTGTGTATAAAATATTGATATTTGCTTTTGCAAATACACAAGTCTACGGAAATCAGATAATTAAATTTGTTTGAATGATGAATATGATATAAAAATTTGGCATTTAAAAACAATATGATAACCAAAGTGCATTACAAAGGGCTGCAGGCACTTGCATCAATGTTTGCTTTCCAAATTAAAAAAAAAAAAACATAGTCAGTTTTTAATAAGACGAATCCAAATATATACGTCATATTCACCATATACAACATTATGACCGAAAATTATAATTTGCACAAAAATATGGCTGGTGACTATCTCCATACAATAACATTATCAGCTCTTTTACCTTTGAGCTATTGTTTTAAACCACACTTTAAAAAGCTTGATTTGAAAATGAAATATGGTTCAATGCTGATCTACATTCCTGGATACGTTCACACGATGGTGATGATTACTGTTATCTACATTTGTAGCCTTATTATCAGGCACTCTGAAAACGTTTCAAGCGTACGCCTGTGACGATGAAATGCTCAATATCAAATGCCCTCACCGGACCACCATCAGTGTCCAGTTTGCCCAGTATGGACGACAGGTACCCAGCTATCAACTGTGTGCACCCAAGACCACGCCAATCAGCCGTTTTCCAGAAAGTGATAATGCCAGCTGTCTAGCCACTGGATCTTTACAGGTATGGAAATTGCTTTATCTGCATGGTGTTCCCATTCACTTCCACGTGGTTACCATTGCATGGGGTTTGGGTGTGGAATGTAGTAGGCGTTATCACCTTTCCCCTAACCCCATCCATCAATTTATAGGTAATGCGATATTTGTTGGTGTATCCTGCACCTTGGTGTGTGGCCTTTGCATGGGAGGGCCATGATGAATTGTTTAATAACAAGGGGCCATTCAAAAACTACGTCCCTGAAATTACTTCAAAAAATGACTTTTCTCTCTCTCCATACCCCCTGTCTACGTGGTGTCCATTTTTGGCCCAGACTCCTCCGCCCCCAAATGGACGTCCTTAATTTTTTTGAAAAGTAGGGTGTCCGAAAAATGTGTTGGAACATACAAAGACCCATCTTATAACTTTTCAGGCACTCGTCTTACTGCTAATTCCACGAAATTCTTTCCAATTTTTATGATTAACAGAAATTTTCTGATCTCAAAGGGAATTTCCAGTATAAAATTGGTGTTTAACACAAATTTAGACATAATTCCCGACTTTCCCGAGGTTTTAAAAATCAAAATGTATTTGGGAGTGGGGACACATTTCATCTGGTGTCCTTTTCTCCTTTCACTGACATTAAAAACCCAAAACTGGAAAATCCCATCATTAGAGGATGTCCATAATGGATTTCCCTCTCCCTCTCCTGTCCACATGGTTTCCACATACCTGCAGAATCCCCCACCCCCTCTTGAGGACGTGCTTTTTGAATGGACTCTAAGGCATTTGGGATGTTGAGATTTTCTAAGCATTCTATACATGGGGTTAACAATGCCTTAGTTGCATGCATTTACGAAAAAAATGCTAGCTTTCTCAGTAAAGGGTTGGACAACAGAGAAACCATGTGTATTTTTAGAAAAAAAAAATAATAACAAGAATAAATCATTAGAAGAACAGCTGGAAATATGATGCAATGGGGGTGATTTGCACATTATTTAAAAATGACGAATTCACGACAGACTAGAATAGAAATCAACGTTTTGAATGATTTGCAAAATTTTCTAAATTCATTATCAATTAAATTCAAACTCCTAAGTGCTCGCAGTCAGTCTTCCAATTTCAAGGTGCAACTTTAAGGTAGTCCCTTGTTTCACCGAATATCAACATCATCGTTTAATGTGGTTCCTAATAGCTTATGGCAAAATAGATTTATTGTACACTTTTGGATAAGAATTCAATTTCAAATTATACTACAAGGCAAATCCTTCAAAAAGGTGCTATTAATTCCTGCCATTGTAATAAATGGAGCACTTTAATAACACGTGCTCATAAACATACTTCTTCTTGCAAATCTCAACTAAAAATCCCTTTCCACAAATCCAAGCTCTTCCATATATTGTTGTCTGGAACTCTAGAACTAATTGTTTTCTTTGTAAGGGAAGTCCTCATCATTTTAAAATACCATCTTGAAATATTGAAAGTTGTACCAATTTGGCTTCTTGCAATTGAGAATGAGAACTGATCTTTACAAATAAGAGTGAAAACAAAAGGGGACCCAGGTCAGTTTCTTGTTATACTCCAGATTTCTTCCACAACCCAGCTAGCCCTTTCGAGAATCCACTCCAATGCATCCAATCCACTATATTGGTTATTTAATCTTGGGTACAAGAAAAAGACAATCCTATTCCAACCGCATCTTGCAGGTTTTCCCACGCCATGGGCCAAGGGCTTTGAAAATGGAAAAAAAAGTAATTTAAACCAGAGATCTGAACCCCCCGTTGCTACGTTTTCGAAAAAAAAAAAAAATGTCATTCTTTCTCTGTATAAAATAAATCTCTCTTTAGGATGCATTTCACCGACAGCAGGGGCTATTGATCGAAGCGGTTTTGATATTTGTTTTAATGTAGGGCTTGCTCAGTTTAATTTGTTTTGTTTTCTGTTGCTTCCAAGCGCCTACAGACAAGTGCATTAATTATTATCACGTTTATGGTTAGAATATATATTAATTGATTGCTGTAAAATGAACTCCGAATGGACCGTGAAGTTCATTAATATAGTGCTCCGATAACAAATTCCAGCTGCTCTCGAATTATCACGTCAGCTCATTGTCTTTTTTTTTTTAACGCGGCGTGAAATTGTTTCAATAAATTGCATGGCTGAAAATGATTATTATTGGCTTTTATGGGGAATCCCCTGGATGCTTTTCGTTCGCAAAATTGCTAGTTTTACAATAATGCCTATCATAGTTTGCTATTTTCTACGAATGGAATTGATTTCCTACTTTTGACACTTGTTGGGTAACATTTTGGCACAAACTGTTGACACCTTGTCACTGTTTATCAGGTTATCTTTCATTCTTCATCACGTATTCACCCTCCACGACTCAAATAGAGCGTACATAGAAATGCACGCTCCATGTATTTTTGGATTACTTCAGGGCTTCATGTTTTAATTTTAAAGTTTCAATCATCAGTCAAACCTAGTCTACTTGTATGTAATCATCCTTGAACCACTTTGCATATTCTTTGTAAGTGGTTAACAGAGTTTTGGTGATTGTGATATGATAGATTGCTGGTGTAATTCAAAATTTAAAATAAGTCAAATGAACTAAAAATTATTAAAATCGTATGTTGTTTTAAATGCAGTATTACAATAACAGTATTGTAATATAGGGTTGTGTCAGAAATAATTTTGGCTCATTGATTCGTTTTTAATATGTATCTTTGAAACATGATATTTGGCAGTTTTAGATTCTTATGACTTTCTAATCTTTAATTATCCTTGTTCCACTTATTCCCCAGGAATAAAAAGGTTACATGTCAGAGAAGGCAGTTTAAAGTGCACTCTAACGATTATATGGTTTTTACGCAGATATACTTTATGTAAAAACAAAGATATTTAAATTAAATGTTAATTAACAAGGTATTTAGTTTCTAACAGGCACACTAAACATTAACATTAATTTTTGTGTAATTTTCAGTTGTTTGTAATGGTTAATAATTAGTAGAATTTAAATTTAATAACGTTTTGAAAGGGCCAATTGATAATCCCTTCATTGTATATGGAAATATGCTTTTCAAGTAAGTGATAAAATTGGGTGCGTACAGATACGAGCGTATTACAGTTAACTGTTTTAAAAATTAAAGATAAATGAAAACAATTTCTTGGACCCATCATGTTTGACAAGAAGATTTGGCAAACGTTTCTGGGACTTAGCTTTGTCTATTTATGGTGTCTCCTGGAATAGAACAAAATGAGGGTAGTTACCCGTGCGAAAAATAATCTCAAAGAATGATATTATTTTTTTCATTTTTTTTTCTATCCTATAGTTTTACGTTTGTAAAGCATCAAATCTTTTTTTTCCTATTCACAATGTAATGAAAATAATTTCCTAGGAATACGTTTTTACTATTATGTTTACTTTCAATTCCAATCTTGCGTCGCCACGCATTTTTATTACTTTTGTTAAACGTTTCAAGAAAGCACTTTTTATTCGCATCGTTTCCATTTTGCATCTAAATGCAATCATATTTTTTTTAACAAAACCAAAAAACATTTTATTCATAAAGCAGCTTTGTTAAGGGGACAATAGAAAAATACAGTTTTTTTAAAATCTGAAAACTCTATATGCTTTTTCGGCCAATGAACTTTAAACAACGTTACATCACGTGATTTTCGATACATTGTATTATTGGATAAAGCTGATAAATTTCCAGACTTTCCCAAGGTTTTAAAAATTCAAATACATTTGGGACTGGGCCACATTTCTTCTGGTGTCCCTTAAAACTTAAACAGAAAAACCAAAATGTCCCTTATTGTCTGATTGTTAGAAACTGTTAGAAAATTAGTAACTTTTGAAACTAATTTATTTATATCGGTAGGATTGTTTGGTTGTATTTATTAACTGTCGTGACATGTTGAACTAATAGTAATACTTTTACCCAGACCTTTCCTCGGTTGTTGAAATAAGACATATGTAACTTGATAGCGGACAAGCCTGATCAAAGATGCAGTATGAATTATTTCAGGTGGTGGTCAGCCAGTGTCAGGAGAAGCGCCAATGCAAAGTACAAACTTCCCCGACATCTTTCGGGACGGATCCATGTCCTGGAATCCGAAAATATGTCGAAGTCACCTACAAGTGCCGCCCCAGTAAGTTTCAGACATTGTCCATCCTTAATTTGACCATTGTATTATGTAACCTATAGTAACTTATGACTTCTTTCCAGACGAATTCGTCACCAAGGTAATTTGTGAAGGGGAACAGTTGCATCTGAAGTGTCAGAAAGCTTCTAGGATTGCCATCTATTCAGCCAGTTTTGGAAGATCGAAGCATGGCAGCGTGGAATGTCCTCAACCGGATGGTGTTCCTGATGAAGGCAAGTGTATTACAAGTTTCAGATGGCGCCACAATACAGTGTTGCCTTGAAGACCCATTCTGGATTCCACCAGTCTCCCAAGATATTTTTGAAGGAGGGATGAGGGGCAGAGAGCATTTTCAGTAAACAAACGTGTCCATAAACTTCATAATATGAAATAATTACATAATATACGTACATTTTAATGTTGTACACAACATTTGCTCCAACATTTATTCCGATATATTGGCATTCCTTGTCTTCATACTTCTTAGATGCACTTCCGGAAAAAATTGCGCATTATTACAATGTGTAATGAAAAATTCAACATTGTTTTCCTTGTTCATGTTGCCGATAACATGGGCATCATGTCAATATTTAATTTTTTAATCTGGATACGATGGATGGATGGATATATTGAATGTCACGAGAATATTGAAATTTTGCGATGTAGGAAGCATAATCTATGTTTGTTGTCATCATACATTCATGCAAGTTGGACAAAAAAGTTTACTATAAAGTACTTAGCAATGTACTTGCATTGAAAATGCCGCCATTTAAAAAAAAAAAAAAAAAAAAAAAATTCATACGCCATTGGGGATTAAGAACACAATTAAAACTAAGTCCAAACAGAATTATCATATTGAACCAATGCAGTGTAGATATGTATGTATCTAGCAACATATATATTACAAAATCTTCATAATGAAACAATATGGAAAATTAGTGAAATTAAGACATTTTGGTGATAATGTTTTTCAAGATGGCGATGTTATTATTATTATTATTATTTATTGGTACTGGAATGCGGTAATCTGACCAACTTGACATTTGCCACAATTTTTTGTCTACATACAGAATGTCAAGCCAGCTATTCAACCGAAGCAGTGATGCGCATGTGTCACGGGAAACGCAAGTGCACCATGATGGCAGATATTCAGACTTTTGGGAATCCCTGTGATGAGAAAACCAGAAGATATCTGAAGGTTGTATACACTTGTGGTAAGTTTGTTTTACGATAAATCCATTATATGCTTTATCTCAATGGACTCGGGTATGATGTAGTGCCTGGTGATGTTGTCAGTGACGAAATATGCACAAGATCCATTGAGTTGCCATGTTGGGTCTCAGTTAAAATTCATGTAAGATTATGAACATTGTGTTTCCACGTAGTTCCCACAAGAATATTGAAATCAATGTATCAAAGCGTGGCAACTGGGGAAGATTATGATGGGGAAGGAGAAGCTGAAGCTGATGGTGATGAAGAGCTGGTAGAGGAACCAGGTTACAAAGCCCCACCTACAGGCATGGAAGAAGGGGATGCATTCTTAGAAGGGATGAAACCCACCAAAGAATCCAAGAAAAAGGGTAAGTGAACTTTTGTTGCCTGTGTGCTAGTGGTTTAAAATAAGTATTTTGTTGCCAGACGATATTATGCCTAAAAATACTGGGTTATTGGGATGATGATGTGGAAACATCTCTGGAGTGTGTCCCCTCAGCTCCACATGGTGGTGTGTGGACCTTTAGCCTTATGCGGCTATTATGGAAATTGCATGCTAAAGGCTCATACACCGCCAGGGGGTGCTTAACCGGATGCAAAGACAATATTGACAATTTTGACCCGGAAAATATAACGTTGGAATATTTATATCTACGATTTAGTTTTCTCCGATTATATATTTAATTTAAATAAATAGTTAAAATAGCTTTGTATAAAAGTTCTACGGTAATACTTAAAGATCTCGTTTTACTGATAAACAAAAATGCATCTTATTACTTTAATTAATTTGTTACAGATATGTCGTTTTTTAATTTAATTTTTCTGATCAAAAAGCCTTCGATAACGAAATAATCAGCTACAAATTATTTGGTTGATGACGGCTTACATATCCTTGCCTTATTAAAAACTTAGAACGTTATTTCAGGTGTGTTATACGTGAACTTTTTGGTTTCATGCAGAACTCGTAGCATTATTAAGTACATGTATACCCCCTTTATCCACTTATCCAGGTGTTGTTCTTGCTAGTTAGCATGTCACTGTATGCCGTACGCTACCATTGACATACAAAATAATCATATGTTTATCACACTTGTTTTCCAAACGATTCACTGTGTGTGTGTCTACAATCATTCCTTCTCTTTGCATGGTCTTGTTTTAATCTCGGTCATTTGTTTGAAGTCAAAGAAAAAAGTTTGTTATAACCTCCCACAGTTTTTAGTCAACATTTATTAAATTGTTGACGGGTATTTAAAAAAAATCGAGATAGGAAAAAAGTATCTTAAACCAATTATTGTTCATTTTAACTATATTATTTTTTGGCATGAGCATCAATTGGTCGTATCTTAAGTAGTGGTTAGTTTTGAATTTTTCAAAATTCGTAGGTTAATATGTTTACTTCTATCAGTGATCAGTCATTTCAAAGGATTTAGATATGTATTCTTACTGTTCTTCCATGATGGATACTAATAGTTGTAATACCCCTGTTATCATCCCTTTTTAATTGGTCAGTTACTAATGTTGGTCTAAAGGAGAGCAGGATTATTTTTAATGAAATAGAAAATAATAGTGTTGTGCTGTTTTTGGTTTTTGGTAAAATAACTTATCTCAATTTTGAGGAAATCTACAGTATATATATAGATTAACTAAATGAATGACTTTAATATATTATATATGGAATATAAGTATATGGACTGAACTCATCAGTCGATTTTAAGTCTTATTTTAGCATTGTTAAATTACTTTTCTTCCTATTACAGCAATCTTCTTCTTAAGTTTAAATTCAAATTTTGTTAAAAAGTTATAAAAACTTAATTGCACTTGTATTTTTTTAGGAAAATTAACAAAAACCTGCTGAATATTTTAGAATTTCAAACTTTACGTTACTTTAGAACTTTTATTTCAAATTGACATCAATCACTGGGAACTGAATTAACAGTGTACATTTAAATTGAACTGCAGCATATTCCTGATAATGGAATCACTGGATATTAGGACCAAATGAGTCCAGATCACGTTCCATATACCCTTACGTGATTTCATTATCCGAAATGCCCTGCTTATGAATTGCTTTACTCGGCTTGACACCCAGCATTACATTATGTAGTAATTTAAAAATGTATTAAGATCTTTGAAAACTGCTTTGAATTTTATTTTTCCGACTTAGTAGCCATCTGCAAACTAATTCACTGAGAACATGATCAGATGGTTGATAAAAACATGGTATGTCCTCTCTTGATTCAGAGATGGCAAACCAGTATCCATCGTCTATGTCTGCCACCCAGTTCCCATCCGCTCCTCTGACTACAGCAAAGGATGTCCAAGGGGACGACAGTGAAGAAGAGAATGTTGGGATGGGGACTGGGACCGATGAGGACAGCCAAATCAACTGCACCGTTGCGGGCATTCCTGGCCGCAGCGATCACGATTCGGTCGGGCTTATTAAAGAGTGGATTTCAGCTTTCAATTTTCTTCGAGGTGTGTAAAGCTCTACCTAATTCCTTCTCGTTTTAGTTGCCAAATAGTTTTTTTTTTGTGGATTTTTTTTATTTTATGCATGGCAAGTATGGATTTTCAATCTGGAATGTACAAACGTCCAGCCTTATTCTGATGCGCTGAAGTTCCCCTCTGGATTTTTCTGAACTTTTGCATTATTATTAACTCTTCTGACGCGTGATGATTTAAATTGGCAACAATTAAAGGCAGTAAAAGGTTGATAGGTGTTTTTCAGGTAATAGGCGTGAAGGATACGCAGGGATGCCCAAAGAGCTTGGGGGAGAGTCTAAAATATTTTATTAAAATTCACTCCAATCATATAATTTAAATTCAAATTTTTCGTTATTACATTAAGAAAAAGAAAGAAAAACTTTGCAATTTTAGCGGCCTCTTCCGTGTGCCTTGAGTTGAAAAATGTTGAAAAACATTGGGTTAAGAGTCATCTATAAATGTTGACTAACTTCCCTTGATCCTACCTTATACAGTTAATGGTGAATGCACGCATGCTATGTGTTTATTTATTTATTTTTTGCACGAGCTTTTCTATTTTGTGTTATTATCTACCTCCACTCCAACATAATTCCCACGTTAACCACCTAATTAATGCTGCATCTACTGTATACCTATCACTTTTCTAATTACCGATGTTCGTCAAGGATCTTTGATGATGTTTCTCTTAGTTTTTTATTCCTTAAACCGTGGAATTTATTCTCAGAAAGGCTGATATTTTTAAAGTTGTGTTTAGCTAAATATTCAGATTATCTCAGTCATCTCCTCATATTGCATATGACAACTCCTGTTGCATATTATCAGAAGTTTCTACTTTTGCATGTTATGAGCGTAAATCAGGTCGATTTTAGTTTCCTTCCTATAAACTCGAATATCTATTTACATAAAGTTCATTTTTATTTTTATTTCAGGCAATAAGGAAAAGCTGATACTATATTTGTCAGTAAGCATCGCAGCGGGCTTGGTTATTCTAATGTTCGTGGTCATCGTCCGTCTGATGATTCAAAAACGACAAGAGCGCAGGAGAGCAAAACTTAATATTTCTGAACCTTTGCCGAACGGATTCGGCGACGATATGTCAGACATTGATCAAGACATTACTGATCTGTCACAATCGAGTCCTAGACAAGACCCGAGCGTGGCTGTAGTGCGATATACGAATCGTTCGACGATGAGAAGACAAGACAGCGACACGAATCCGCGGGCACCGATAACAACGAGGGCTCACAATAATTTTTACTACAGCTAGGAGAAATGGAAAGATAAGTTGAAAACTGTTGCAATTTTATTATTATAAATATTTAGAAAAATATTTGCCGTTATCACTGCAGTTTTATACCTAACCCAATTTTAATGTGGAAATGATTTCGCCGCTGGCTCCTTCCTCACTGTCTCGACTGTCTCCTGCGGAGCATTGTTGGCTTGATGGGAAATGCGTTGAAGGATATGGGAAGAAAATGAAAGCTTTACTGCTGTTGCACGGCTCAGGCTGCGTACAAGAAAAACGGGTCATTACTTGCTCTCTACATTCATACAATCATGCAATCGGTATCTGTAGTGTTGGAACGAAGTTTAGTGTGCGTTGTAGTGTGTCAAGTGTGCGTGCCAACAATGCTGTCTGTCTATACCTACCTGCCACTGGTGCTAATTTAAAACCAGCCTTCGATTCAATAACAGCGACAAAATTGTCCACGGAGCTCCTTTACTACAAAATTGATGCGAGGGGTCTGGCAGTTGACAAAGGTGACTGCAGCTTAGTCTGTCAAATTTGGAAGAATTGCCAGCTCCAGAACAAAGTCGTTTCCATAATCTTGTGCAAGATTATTTTAAAGAGTAAAAAAAAATGTATTTTAACCAGCATTTGACTGGGCTGATCTTATAAGGGCCTCTTACAAAGGAGACGCATGTTCATGAATCTCAAGAAAAGTTTTCAGTGCTTTGTCAGAATATCAACAGCTTTGCTTTTCCTCGTGGTATAAGTTTGAATTTTCTTTTATAAAGAAATCAAGAATGATACAAATATTAATAGATAAATCCAAGTTTTCCGCAACAAACAACTAACTGTATGATTTGGTTTTCACAAATCTGGTATACATGAAATTAATTTAACTGGAATCATGTAAGAATTTGATCTAATATCATTCAATTGTTTTGCTAAAGTGTTAAAGGTTGAATTATGAACTTTGGTGTATTTTTTGGAATATTCACACTACATGTGCTATCTGTAGTTCATTACACTGCACTTGTGAGAATGCCTTGCTACTGGTATAATATAATTTTAGAATGAAGCTGGCATGGAAGTTTTGGAATATTCATGATGTAGCAAAATGTCAGACCCCTCGAGCAGAGTTTGTACTCTAGAAAAAAGTTCAAATGTTCAGATCCCAATACGTGTAATTAAAAACAACTAAAGATAGGGTACCTTTTCTATAAAGACTAAATGCTAGAGTGAAACAAATTATAAATATTTTTGATGAAAAAATAATGTCACGATAAATGTATTACGCAGATTTGAGATTCGAATAGCAATTTAATGAAGTCTTAACTTTTTGTAGCTATTCTGCGTATTTGTTTTTCCGTTTTTCTGCTGTTCGTTAAGAACTTATCTCAGCATTGAAGGGAACCATGTATTTATTTTATTTTGCCTTAATATGGCATTTTTCAATACCAGACTCATGATTATGATACGAAATGATCAGATTAATGTTAACAAAACATAAAATATGACATGCAAAAGTTGAAATTCAAATAAAAATACCGAAAGCACAAGCATTTTCTAACGGTGTTGCATAAATGCAAACTAAAACCAATTAAGTTTGAATATACTATCTGGCGTTTTCATGCTTGCAAAGCACTCATTTTTTGTTGTTATTCGTATGTTTGAATCTGCAGTTGAACCGCACGTTTACGTCAAAAATATTGCTCATTCAAAATTGTACTACGTATACTGTGGTATAATTATTGTTTATTCAAGTGTTTGTGTGCAATCAATCCCATGTCACAATAGTATTTTCAGATTCTTTTTTTCTCATAATTTCCCTTGCTTTATTTTTTCTCAATTCTGAAAACAATGCTTAAATTAATATTAACAGCAAACGCAGATATAAACTTGTATACAATTTTATAATTTTTAAAATATTTCCCATCCTTCTAAATTGCAGTCAATTCTGTCAATAATATCCCTGATATTTTCTGCAATACCAAATCACATTTTATTGCCTTATGATAGTTCAAAAATTACCACACTACATCTAATAATAAAATTGATGTTAATATTGGTATACTTTAATTGCCGATTTAAGATACATTTTTAATTTCCTAATTCTGCATTTAATATACTCGTAAAAGTTCACTTATTGTTGTTTTGTTTTTGTAAATTTTATCAGTTGTTTAATTTTTAGCGCTTATATCTTGCTCTTATTTCAATGAATTATGTACAAGTTTGACTGCCTGTCGAACTGACAAATACAAGCAGAAATATTTGTGGAAATAAGCTTTTAAGGAACATTTCAGGTACCTATTTCCTATTTTTAATGTTATCCATATTATCTAGTTTCTGTATTCTTGAATTTTTAGTGATGAAAGTTTGTTATTCAAATGCCTTGTATCCCAACATATCTTCAGTCATTTGCTAGTGTCATGTTTTGATTTTAGCCGCAGCACCTTCGGGAAAATCATGACCATTAATGCACCATTCAATTAATGATAATCATAATTTCGCTCAGCATAGATCATTTAAATTGTATATTTTTATATAAAAGCTAGTTAGTGACTGACGGTTTAGTTATTATGAAAATTTTCAATCGAACATTTGGGAACAAGGTTCATTTCTATGCTTTGTCCAAAGGTTTGTCATAAAGATATCTCAGAAACTACTTGAGATTAAACTGAATATACTGCAAATAGTTATGATGAACATTTTTTTCAACACAGCTTTCAAGCACTTGATGAAAAACTTTTTTTTCACTGCTACTACGGTATGAATTTCTAATAATAGTCACTCGCCCAAAAGCGAGTACAAGTACACAGTATGTATATGGTAACATTTGAAATTATGTGCATAAATTTGATCAAAATTTGTGGTGGTAAATAATTTATTAACGAGGTTTTGTTAGAAATTCCAGAAGATTTTTGATCTACAATTGAATTGTGTATAACATCATGAAAATTAACATTTCTCTTGTTTTTATTTCACATTCAATGATATTTTTCCATGTACATTTTATCATGTAAATTACAGTGTACAATGTAGTTTTTTACTTGTGTAATTACAAAAATAAGTAAACATGTATAGTTTCTTGCACTTTAAATGAGATCATAAGTGTAGATTATTGGATTTATTTGTGCAGCATTGATAATATTTAATTACAGTATGTTTTGCATTATACAGTTATTGACGAGAGAAAGATACTTTCAATGAGGTTTCCAGCTGACACTGTCAACACCGTGAAATGACTTTTTCAAAGTTTGTCTGTCGGCCCATTGTGCATCTAAATAATTATCGTCATCATCCTGTAAATTCTGCGGACATTCAACAAAAAACGATGTTAAGTACCTGTAATTAATTAAAACTGACCTTAAATTTATACCGAATGTTGGTTTACCTTAAGCTCCTCCTGTCTCTTATAGGCTTCTAACATTATTCTGTTTTGTTCATCTTGACTCATAAGTGGTTCTCTGCTAGGAGGACCCAGGTTCTTCTATTATAGATAAGACACAATGTTAAAATGATTTAATTGAACATTGTATTCAGGTTTTTTTTTAAGACATGTTTGCTATGATTCATAGAAACATTTTATAAGAATTTGAATTTTTAGAATTTGTATAGTAGCCTGCCATATGCAATTTTTAAAGACAATTTTGAAAATATATTTAGTTACCTTTTGTATTTTAACAATGATTTTTGTCTTTTCGTTTTTTCCTATATAATCGCTTAACACCTTGTCCAATTGAAGACACTTTCCAGCCCACCATAACTGAGCATCACCTATACAGATTACGTTGCTCTGAAATAATGATATAATAAGTTTCTATTTTTACAATAGATGATAATTTAATTGATTTTTCTCACAAACCTGCTGGTCAAGGTTCTCGTTGTTTTCAAGCTCCTGTTGGATTGGATCGTAAGGTGGTAAGCCCATTGGAAAAACAACAGAAACCGCCTCGTGCAACATTTCCAATATTTCTGTTATGTTTGTTCGTGTTAAGCATATATCTCCCGATACACATTCTTTTGATATTGCACTCATAGCTTCCTCAACAGCTTTGGATAACACTTTTGCCATCTTGTCATCTGGAGCTGTAAAATTGAAATACATTGAAAAAAATTGTGGATATCATTTCGAGGCCCATTCGTGTGGTATCAAAATAGCTAGCCTAAAGTGCAATTTTACTATCATAAAAGGCTAAGTTAGGATTTGTTCGCTTGGGCATTTGTCCAAGAACCCATGTGATCATTGTCCAAATACCTTTGCCATCTCGCCTGACAATTGGTTCCTTATTACTGTGTGGTGCACATTTTGAAGACGATTCGTCATGTTCATCAGCTGTTTGTACATCTTGTATATTTGGAGGCAAAGCAATTCCATGTTTAGAAAGTATTTCTATTTCTGTATATAAATTAATAATATAGACAAGTTGTTAGATATGGGTTTGTGGGGCCAGCGGGGGGATGGAAAAGGGGCCGGGGCACTATATTGCTCTAATCGCTATAGTTATATGTACATGCAATTTACCTTTACATATTCGCTCTATTTTTAATCTCCCATTATAAATAGTGGCAAGTATCTCCGTCAAATCACGTATAGGTATAATTGCTGAAGTTTCATACAAAAATTGACTTTCATCTCCTCTTTTAACGTGAAGCTTCACCATGTTTTTTTAAAAATGAACGCAAGGGCCCATTCAAAAAGAACGTCCTCACAAGGGGGGGTGGACACCTGACCATGTGGACAGGAAAAGATGTAAAAGAAATTATGGTCGTCCACTAATGGTATTTTTCAGTTTTTAGTTTTTCTGTTTAATTAAGTTTAAAAGGTCAGTGAAATGGGGGAGGGTGGGTCGTGAAATTTCGAGGATGTCCTTTTTGAATGGCCCCCAAAAGTTGATAGCATCATGTGATTGCCATGGTGATCAACGGCGCACCAGCTAGTGGACCGATTACTTTACTTGTTGAAAATCATGACGGAGATTGTTTTTTGAGGTACGTTTTTATGTTCATTTTGTTGTTTAAAAAGGCTTTAAAAAACTTAACATTGTAAATATTAAAAAGTTTAGATAGTGCTTTGGTATAGTAAGTGTATAATTGAATGATGTGTGTGCATGTGGGATAGGCCGGCATTCGAATATTTTAACCTTGAACATACTGCACATGGCTTGTGTATCGCCTTACGAGCTGTCAACATCACTTTTTAGATTGTTTGAAAAAGACGACAATGCTATGAGTAATTAACGGCTGAAAAAGCATACAAAGCAGAGCATGCTTCACATTTAAGTTCGGTAAAAGCCTAGAATTCTAGAATTTCAAAAGTACGCAGTTGTAATTAAGGCGGGGGAGCCAAAGCATTTTCTCTAGAGGTAATTATATGACGCGACTGTCTGTTGTGTATCTCCTGTGAACATCCTCTGTATAAAACGAATGTAATTCACACCTGTTTGCCAATAATGTCACCAATTTTTGTGAATTAGGTGTAATTAATGTACGTCTGGTATTGTGCACTAAAACACGTACGTTTATACAGCATTATCATAAATTGCGCGTCAAATTTATCATATATCTAACTGCATCATAAAAAATCGAATGTCTATAAAGGGCCCATCAAGCATGACTGCCTGCACATTATTATTATTTTTTTTTTAAATATTTTAGGTCTGTCAAAATGTCTTCAACAAATGAATGCGTGGTCGATGATCAGAAGTCATCAGCTGAAATACTAGATGGCTTATTTCGTGAATTGGAAGAAAAGTCTGCAAAAGGAGAACTGCCAACACAGTCTGATTTGAGCACAGTTTTGGGAAACACTTTGACAAATGAGGATTCACATCGAAAGAGTTCACACAGGAAGCGAAAAAGTGTAAAACATAAACATACCCACAAGCATAAAAAGCGAAAAAAACACCACAAATCTTCTCAGCACTCAGATGACAATTCTAGTGATGAATGGATTCCAGCTGAAGAACCGAAACTTGTAATAGATGCTCCGCAAGTTACTGAGAAATGTTTCATTCAGCAGTCTAGCAGTCTACCTCAGGATGAGATTGTTAAAGATAAGCTAGACGTAACTATTGAACCGAAGATGTTGACAGATCTTGAATTGCTTAAATCTAGTTGTGATATGGCAGCTAAACCTGGCGCCATGCCTTTACAAAAGCATGAACAGTATATTGAAGCTTCTAAATGTATAGAAGATGGCATCATTAGTGTAGTGGATCAAAGCCGGCAAGCTCCAAAAAGTAGTAGTGAACAATTACTGTTTTTACCAAGAGTGACGTGTTTGGATAGAAGGGTGTCTAAGCGAAAAACACTAACTGGTCAACATGATATTGTTCTGCAAAGCAGTGCTGTCATCAATTCAGTGATTAAGGAAACTCAGTGTGTGGATATAGACAATTTTAGCAGTGCAATTCACATTGGCAGTGTTGATCTGAATGAATGCAAATCTACTCTTCCAGTGCTTCCAGAGCAAAATTCAGAAAAAGGTAGGTACCAAGAACCATTAATTTAAAAATCAAAAAGCTCACATTTAGTTTTTATTTAAATTATGAGCTACTGATTTATATTCTTTATTAAAATAAACTTGTGAAAAACATCTTGCTGTCAGCTAAGTAACAACACAATTGTTTCTTTATATAGATGAAAAGTCGATTGAATCTGCAACAGTAGCAAATGATCGTGATTTAAACCATAAACAAGTTACCAAATTAAAATCTAAAATTACTTCCTTGAGTATAAAGAAGATTTCAAAAAAGCATTCTGCGAAGCCGAAAACCAAAACTAAAAAGAGGACGCATACAGAGAAAAACGATTTGTCAATTGACCAGAAAGCAAATAGCAAGGCTCATGACAAGCGTAAAACTAAAAAACATTCAAAATCAAAAACATCGTCAAAATCTAGGATTCGCTCCAAGTCTGCTACTCGTAAAAAATCCCGTTCTCGTTCAAGATCACCGATCAAGATGTCTCATTCTAGATCCTCCAAATCCAAACATTCTGGATCCAAATCAACTCGTTATAAGTCGACGTTGAAAAGAAAATCCCGCTCAAGCTCAAGAGAGAAAAGAAGACGGGGAAGAGATAGGTAGGGTATTCTCGGTTTGTTCTTTTTTAGGTATTAATTCAGATTTAAATATTTTTTTTTCCTGATTGTGATATTTTCTTTACAAAAGGGCAAAAATTGTTGCTACAATCTTAGGCGAAAAAATAGACAAGGTCAAACTTTTAGAGATTGCTCGCAAAAATGCAATTGCAATGATGGCAGAAGGAAAGTTACCAGTACCGGTTAGCTTAAATTTGGAGAGGCCCATACAAGAAAAAGTTACGCCAGCCCCTTTTAAAGCCGGTGGAAAGTCGGTTGAAGAATTAACAGGTAAGCACTTTCAATTATTTCATTTACAGGTGCCCCCTAGTTTGTGTACTGCGGCTGCCAAAGTTGCAGGTCTTGTTCACACGCTCACCAGAAGTAGCATGTTGCGTACAGTTTTTTGTACTGCAGTTGCAAAAAAAGTTGCACATCTGTTCATATGTAGTGTGCAGCTTTTGCTTAAGCTTTTTCCTCGCAGCACACATTGCAACTTTTAGGCTGCGCCACACATACAATAAAGCTGGCGATTGTTTACATAGTGAAACCATTTCACTCGGTACAAGTATCGTCGAGTAGTATACGATTTGCCTTAAATAATTTGATTTATTTTTCATACTTAAACGTGCAACTCAATTTATTTTCAATATGATATAATGCATTCCTGATAAAAATATCTGACATAAAAAAAGCGTTCCATAGTTGTCTTATCCACATGTTAATATTTTACAATACTACAGATTTCTGCAAACTTCTTGCCAAAAGAGAGAAAGAAGAAGGTGAATGTAGTGCTGAGGACTCTAGCAGCAAGCCTTATCATAGTTCAGATGATGAAGATAAGGGAGTCCCATTCGTGCATCACCATCCGTTTAAACTAAAAGAGCAGCCCAATATAATTATGAATATTAGAGTATGTGACCTTGAATAAACTTTTCTTTGAGCCATTTTTTGGAAATTTATATTTATCAACAACCTGTGATATTTTCTCATCGAAAGAATGCCGTGCAAATACCGATTAAAACACCGGCTGAAAAAGCTGCCGAAGGTTCCAAACTGAGAATTCAGTTTCCAGTGTCCAGTGGCACTCAGCATCGCAAGAAGGAGTGGGTCCCCGTATCGCCGAAGAAGACGCCGGAAATAGCAAAAGAGAAAGCTGTCGTGCCCAAGGTGGAAGACGTTGTAGTCTTTCAGCCACCACCAGCCGAGGTAAATTTAATTTTTGTCAACTTACGCTTCTTTCTATTCTTTGCAACAACTTGTTTTTTAATTTATAGAATGCAGTCGATATCGGATCGGTTGTATCTCAGAGGCTCAAAGCAGTTCGGAAACTAATGGATAATCCACACGACATCGAAGCTCTTAATCAAATGTATAAATCGCAACAACAGGTAGTTTTACACGAATTTGCTCTGCTGGCCTGCCTTTTTTTAAGATTTGTCATTTATGTAATTTTTGTATGTTAATACCAACCTCAGATGCAGAATTGGGCCCAATCGAAACAGCTTCCTGGCCAATTTACTGGTACCACTGATGTTCAAATTTTGACTCCCGAACAACTGGCAGGTCCTGCTCATTTACAAGCTTGGGTCAAGAAGGTAAGACCGGAGAATGAAATATGCTCTTTTTCTAACAAGAATATGACATATGCATGGTTATTATTTGCAAATCCCAGTATTTCTTTTACGGCAAATATGATTCCTCATCCATCAAATAATCCTGCAAAGAAAGCGATTCCCCATAAAATTAATCGATTTCAGAAATTAGCAATAAACGATTACTGGTTCCGCAATTTTATAAATAATGTTTTATTTTTAGCATTTTACGGTAGGTAAGATGAGGTAATGTTGGGATGAATTTGTAACGGAAGAGGGTAGGGGAAGAATGACCCTCCAGAGGGAGATTCTCTCTCTACCCCTTTTAATCATTTCTGTCCTCCAAAACGTGTTTGGAAGGACAGAAATGATTAGTGAAAACTTGTTGCAGGCTTGCATGGTCCTAGCCTGCATTACTGCGGCAGGTTGCCATAGGTTCCATGCGTGGCAGACTCTGTTATGGGGTTGCTTCCCTAAAGAGCAGCGATACGATTGACTACACTGCTAACATCAGGCATTAATAACCTTGTGGTAAGTAGAAATGAAACAAATAATCGTCTATAGATGGCCAACAGTGCCTCCTTTTAATAGACTTTCAATCGGTGAAACATTGGAATTCATGTGTTGAAAATACATCCCTCCAAATCATTGTTAAGAAGTGCACACATTCCTAAAATTGCATTTTCTTATTTGGTTCAACTAATAATAGGATTAAACTGCTAAAGTCTAAATTTACATACACAAGGTGTTCACATGGGCTTATTGCAATAACTGCATGACAGTAATTGACAATTATCACTTTTCTTAGGATCAATTTAATCGAGCAGCCCCAGTCCAGGGAGGGTTTGGAATGTATATGTTGCAAAAGATGGGATGGAAACCAGGTGAAGGGCTTGGAAAAAACAAGGAGGGTACCGCCGAACCGATTATCCTGGATATTAAAACTGATAAAAAAGGTATTGTGCAAAATTCATATTTTGCATTTCTGCAAATTGAATAGCACTTTAACATTGAAATTTTTATTCCAATTTTTAAGGTTTAGTTTCTCAGGGAGAAATTGCACATAAAAATATTCCGGCGACTAAGGATTTGTCAGGTAAAATAACATGTAAACAGTGTTTCAAAAGTAAATAGTCTCTCCACAATTTGTAAGAATCTGTGCTAATCCCTAAGGTCCTGCTCTATGTTCAACATTATAAGGACGCATCTTTGTGTGTTGTTAATTTATTTTTTAAAACTAAAGCCCTAACGGAATTCAAGCTAAAATTTTAGTCTAATTTACAGCAAATTTCCTAAACTCTATTCTTAAAATTCAGGTAGTGGAGCATTTCCATAATGCAAAATACATGCAGCAATAAATAAAAATACTATCCCAATTTGTTTAGGTAAACATCCAGTTTCGGCATTGGTAGAGCTTTGCAACAAACGTCGTTGGCTGCCACCAGAGTTTATTCTCGTACACGATAGCGGCCCCGATCATAAAAAGAACTTTGTTTTTAAAGTGAGTATATCAATTAAATTATTGCCTAAGTATGATTAACGTTTAATCATTACAATGTTATATTTGATTTGTAGGTACGTGTTAACGGACAGGAATTTCAACCGACTATAGCCAGCTTAAATAAGAAACACGCAAAGGCTCAGTCGGCGACAGTTTGTCTTCAAACACTTGGTTTGGTTCCTCGAGACTTGAGCAAACCATTATGAGCAAGGATTTACTTAAATTTTGTTTAAAGCTGCACGTTTCTTACCACCATAAAACATGGGTAAGAACTAAAGTTTATATATTAAGGTCTTTCAATCTGTATTTTCATTTGGTATCGTGTAGATAATGTTATTTGGTTATTTACATTTATATATTAATTTCAAATGTAAAGAAAACCAACTCTTTGTAAAACATTCATTTAGAAGAGACTGGAATTTCATTCTTCAGAGAGCGTTGATATCTGCAAAAAGCAATAATTTAACACTATCAGTTCTAAGAAAGCTGGCAATATATGGAAGAACTATTCCAAACTAATAAAAATTCGTACCTAACAATTCGAACAAGTTGGTATAACTGAGTTAGGAATACAAACACGTTAACGCTAAATAGGCCATAATTCTTTGGTATAATGACCAACGAGTAACGAGACCAGATGAGACCTAGGAGCATTCACAGATGAGTTGATTTAAAATTAAAAGACTGAACCAATGTAAAAAGTTTTTTTTTAAATACACCTACCTGTGCAAGCAAGAGACACAGACTGGGAGACACTTAGTTTGTCAACTGGTCTTTGCATGTCACCTATGCCTGCCATTACCAAACCCTTAAAGAAAAAAATGATAAACCATGACTCAAATAATTGTAATACAGCGAACTGTTACTAGCAGAATGAGTCAATGAACATTATTTACCCATTTCACTAATGGTGCCCAGAAGAATACAGTTTTGGGACCTACAAATAAAATATTTTTTTTATAGCTTTTATTGATAAAACAAAAAAGTGGCAATTACGAGACCTGGGATGGATTCACCACTGGACTGGCTATCCTGTCTGAGCAAATGACGGGATATTTCCTCTTAAACGTTTGTGACAAGGCCGTGTTTATGGGGGAAGGGGGTCATAGGGATAGCTCCCCGAAATCCAATAAATTTTACATAAACATGCTCAGTTTCTAAACACTGCTAGACTCCAACCAACCAGCCACAACAAATTTATGTAAATAATTAAATATATTATGTTAACAAATTAATAATAGTTCGACTAAATTCTAAAAGGCTTTAAGTTGTTTTTCATGAATGTTGATGATTTCTGCCGTTTTAGATATAGTTATACGTCAAGATGTAATGTACAGTTGACAAAAAAAGTATTGGGACACCATGGAAATCATTGATAACTGGCACACTAAAGGCAGTGCAGTTGCCAAATAAACGCTATTAATTGTGAAGGATTACATTGCATATGTCACAAAAAAACTGATTTAAAAAAATTAAGCCATAATTGTTTAAATGGCAAAAATGTCGAATTTCACAGCAAAAAAAGTATTGGGACGCTAGTTGTATGTCACTTGTGTAATCAAATATTTTTCTGTTTTGTTGTCCAAATGAGAATTTCAACACCAAAAATGCATACTTTGATTACTATATAAGAGCTTACCAAGACCTGTGGGGCATTTTTTGTTCATGATGGCTCCTAAACAGAGTGAGATTTCAATCACAAAATGGGAAAGAGTGATTCAATTGCATAACGATGGCAAGTCATATTTCAATATTGCGTGTGAGTTGAAAATATCGCGTAATGCAGCTTATTGCATCATAAAGAAAAAGCTTGAGACAGGAACAGTGACAAATAAAGCCAGGACAGGTCATCCATGCAAGCTGACTCGGAGGGAAAAATGAGAGGTCGGCCGAAGTGCTTTGAAACTCCCAAAAGATCTGCTCAGATTGTCACAACACACATCGCGTCAACTTCAGGGACAGTTGTGACACCACAAACTATAAATGTTCTTCATAATGCCAGATTAAAAGAACAACGTCAAGAAGAAAACCATTCATCAGTGAATTGAATAGGAAAAAACGCCTAGACTTCGCTCACAAGTATTGGGAGAAACCA
>JAQGBW010000836.1:0-33153 GCA_034698625.1 Julus scanicus | reverse complement strand
CTGTTCACACACGTTTAGTTACTAAAATACTTGCCACTTGACTAAATTACTAGCTTAGTGTGAATCAGGCTTAACAAGGTGTTAGTTGTTCATACCGCCGCGCTGTCTTCAACAAGTTACTTGACAGTGTCTCTTGACTGAATTCGTCGTATCAGCGGATTGTCAACCCATAAGCAAGTTTCCCTCATGTTGATACTAGTAACAGACATTCCTGATTGACAGGAAATCTGCATTTTGCCCTAGATTCCAACTGTTCAAACGTGTGTAGTACTATCCAAAAATCGATTTCGTATGTAGTTTGTTGTACTTCTGAGGCCTTTTCTAGAACGTATACTTTAAACTGAGTTTATATAGCAACAGACCATATTTTTTTTGTGAGTTGGCAGCATTGCGGGAGGGATGCCTAGGGGGTTAGGTGGCGTGTCGAGTTCTCCACTCAGGTCAGGAGGTCACTGCCTCTGTCGAACAAATGAGTATATTTGAGTACCGTTGTTGGGGGCATGTGCACTAGAAAATTCTTGATGACATCAGTTCGAATATTTGATTATCTTGGGTAATGCATCAGACATAAACGTAGAATATTTGTAATATCTTTGTTTTTTTTCCTTTAAAACTTAAGAATATGTTCAGTTCAAAATTTGAGTTTGACCCAAATGAGATTCATTTCGGACAGGAACATGTGGGTTTACTTCAAATGGAAGAAAATGCTCTAATGGTCTTAAAATGACCTGAATTCTCAAGTGACATGTGTCCCAACACATTTATTTTCGCAAAGGGTCCCGAAGGGTACAAGGATACTGATTTTTGTTTTATTACTTGTTCAAATACCCGTCTATTGTTTCTTATGGTCCATAATTTTTCCTGTCCTGCTTCGTTCCCTCTTGCCTTGGGTGCCTTTGAGCCCTTAAATAGCACCCAACTAACCATGTCAATATGGGAATCTATGTTACTGTTAGGGAATTCCATAAGTGAAATCTTAAAATTTTGACTTTTGAAATTCACAAATGATGACATTTTAATGTTATCATCCACTTACACAAAGAAAAATGTACTGTTTGTAAAATGACTGGTCACATAATGACACACAATTAGTAATAACCTAACCTAACCAGGCAATAAGTCAAATAAATAATCAAGCTAAATTTTCAGTCATTTTCTAAAAAAAAACCTGCCACCTGCAACTGCTGACCTAATCAGTCGTTTTGTAAAATGACTGATTAGGTCAGTCATTTTACAAAATGGCTAGACACATTGACTGTTACATATATAACCCGTGCTGCAAATATTTGAAATTCACAAATGATGACATTTTAATGTTATCATCCACTTACACAAAGAAAAATGTACTGTTTGTAAAATGACTGGTCACATAATGACACACAATTAGTAATAACCTTACCTAACCAGGCAATAAGTCAAATAAATAATCAAGCTAAATTTTCAGTCATTTTCTAAAAAAAAACTGCCACCTGCAACTGCTGACCTAATCAGTCGTTTTGTAAAATGACTGATTAGGTCAGTCATTTTACAAAATGGCTAGACACATTGACTGTTACATATATAACCCGTGCTGCAAATATTTGAACATTATAGTTACGAAGTCAAACCACACACTTGTTGAAAGAAGTAGAGCAAATGTGGTGTTTTTTTTATCCAATCTTCAATCTGTCTGGCCAGTGCATTTTCCTAACATCTTTTTTTGCATTCTGGGGCTTTGTTCAATTTGATTCATGTTGAACATGTTGTTGAAATCTGTGTCAACGGCTAAGAGGTAAAAAAAACAACCACCGTGAGAAACAAATAGCGAAACGAAAAGATGAGAAAAAACACCTTTTAGGATAAATTGAACACAATGTACGAACTGGAAAAGTTTGAAAATTACGATAGCGACAGTTGAACCCGGGCTTACGGTTACCATAGTAATGACACACTTTCAGATTTTTATGTAATCCTTGGTCTTGGATGAACATGCATACCGCGCCATCTATTACACGATAATAAAAATATGGTTTTAGTGTTGTTCCATTATATACCTTGTATGAACTAACTCAATAGGTTAGTGACTGAACAATGCTGTTTATCCAGAAACGCCAAACATGTTGTCGTAAATTCAACAACATTGGATTCAAAATGGCGGTTAAACAAACAGCTTAACCCCGCTTATCCGTCCTGGATGGGGCCGGAGGTTATTTAAGGGAGAAAGCCGGTTAATCCAGAGTCAATACAAATAGTAATATTAATGAAATACACTTGGGAACATATTTCATATATTGTTTGTACTATATGGATTGGTAATTAGTATATTTACAAAAATTATTCCTTAATGTTTTGAAATAATTCCTGAAAATGTGCCCAATATCGTCTCCGATTTATGTTGTGCAACGTACTTGGTGTTCCCACAATCTGGAAAATTCTGGAATGTCAGGGAGCTTTTAAAATTGGTTCCTGGAATATATCTGACCATGACTATGCAGGGAATTTGAGAAAGACATTGAAAAGACCTGGAAAGTCATGGAGCTTTTAAAATTGGTCCTGGAATTGTTCTGACCGTGACTATGCTGGCAATAATTAGCAATAAACTTGTTAAACCATGATTGGAAAACATTAAAAAACAATTTTTTTTACAAATGTTTTAAAACTTTTTACAAAAAAAACTTGCAAATGTTTTAAAATATAATGAATACCAATTTTTTTTTTTTTTACCATTTTTCCACAAATAAATTTCTTTGCCAAGTAAAAACATAGTAAAAAAAATTTTAAGTGCTAATTTTGCAGTCATGGAAAAATTTAAAAAATGACCTGAAAAAACCCCTGGAAAGTCAGGGAATTTCATGTGGGAACCCTGGTGCTGCAGAAGTGTATCTGCAATTTGTGTAGTAAGTACAGGTGAGGTGTATTTAAATTTTATGCAAATTAGTTTATTGTTCTGCAACCGCCGGAAAAGAGGAGACCGGTTGAGAGGGTGTCTGCTGTATACCACTAAATAAGCTTTAAAAATGCAAGCTTCCATAAGCTGTGGATGTTGCAAATTTAGATCTAGTATTCTGATAGTTTCTCTTGTCTTTTTTTTGGCGAATATTTTGGCTTAATTTGTTGGAAATCTGCAAGTGTTCTGAAACGTGATGAGTTGTTCAACGTGCTATACTGTTTGAAATAACCTATCTTTATTACAATGGAGGTTTTTACGGGTCAGAAAACTTGATGGGGGGATTTGTGCTGTGGCACATTTGGAGAAGTTTAACAAATTATTTTAAAAAAAAATGAAATTAGGATTTAAAAGCTTTCCCTTGTGATGAATGGCAGTAGGCCCATGTGCTATTCATCCAATGACTTGTATAACCATTTCCAACTGAATTGTGACCGATTTTCTCATCTTTTGTCGAACTTTAAACCCCTTGTGCACCAAATAAGTTCAACGACAGGTTTCTAGGCTGCATGCACATATTCTAGTTCTATCCGCGTCGAATTTCCTCACTGAAAACTTTTAGGTTAATTTGGCTCCTTGACTTTCGCAAAATTTGCCTACTTTCAACGGGACATTAAAGGGAAAATAGCATTTCATCACTCGTTTGCAATAAGGGTATTTTTCTGCGAAATTTTTAAATGGGTGCTTGCCAAAAATGTACCGCGTTCTTGGCAATCGTTTTAGTTTTTAGCTGATATTCAATATGACAGGAGGCCACTGTTGGTATATGCACTTGACGTTTATGATTATTTTTAAACTCTGTGATGATTTAGTAAATATTAGTAATATTTCAACCTAAATTCATGCTTTTTAATAGCAAACTAAATTGTAGATCTTTGAGTTTTATTTTGTTAGTTTAGCTAAAACGTACCACAAAACTGCCAAGAAGTAAATATAAATTACTTCAATGTAAGTTTCATTTTCTCTCTCTCGAGATCCCAAGTGAATATTATTAAGTGATTACCCCATATTTGCAATATTTTACTCGTGTAATTTATTTAACAAATATATAAATCCACAAAATGTAATCTCCCCATCATATTTCATCCTCATTTCATCCCCATCAATATTTTATTCATACATACATATAAATGTTGTTTTATCTATGCTAAATCTTTACTATACAATACAACGAAGAAACTTGGAAAGTACTTTTTGATAGAATTATGTATATTGCATAAATGGAAGCATTTCTATTTTTTGATGAAATTCAATACATTTTTTAAGATTACATAAAGTGAAAATAATTCAAAAGAACCCACTACATTCTCGTTCCATTTAATTTTATTTATACATGATTTTTGTGTGTAAATAATATAAAGTTTATTTGGAAAGTCTATATGGGGAGAGTGAAATTGTTAGCGTGAATTTTTTTATATTTATGGATGTAGTTTGGCGTTGATATATCGGAATATATGACATATCACCCTCAATGGGAGGAAAAACGTTAAATTTTTACGAAAATATCAATGACTTACATGGAAAAGAAATGCATTTCAAAAATGCATATACTAGATTGAGACACTGAAATGCATTTCAAAATGTATTTTGAATGTATTTTGAAATACATTTGTAAATGCATTTTTAGAAATACATTTCTAAAAATGCATTTCAAAATGTATTTCTAAACGCATTTTTAAATACATTTTTAGTGTCTCAATCTATATGTATTTTAAATGCATTGCAAATCATTGTAAATGCATTTCTGTTCGATGTGGGTTGACGAGAAAAAAAAATCCAAAAACACTGGACTGATGACTGATGTTGTTGAATTTTCTAACTCTGTATACTGATGTAGTTGAGCTAGGATCCTCTCAAAAGTATAGCCAAGTTTCACCATGGTCAGTTTTGCCTATCTTTTATCGTAATTTGCTAAAAAATCAATGTGTGGTGTGACCTACATTAATGCAATTCTCTTCCCCCCTCTGTGTGATCATATTGGGGCTTGAAAGAATGGCGGACCCAGGTTGCGGCTTTTGTCTAAAATGGCTCTGAATCCATAAAACACGATGAGTCACAATCTGATCGAATTTCGCGGAACATGTACAGACAATGTGCACCTAGCTTGTGTTCATCAATTATTTGCTGCTGCTGCTGCGTAGAAAACGTTTTAAAACTGTCTGCAAATTCAGATAAATTGCACGGTATACCGAGGTGCCCCGGGTTAACGTGAAATTTAATCTATAATGGTCGGGTTTCTCGATGTTTCAGTCCCTGAAATAGGCTGGATGTAGTGAAATCATATTTAGTGGACTTTGGAAACTAGAGCTTAATGTCGAAATTGGATTTAGATACATGTAGGGTCACGTATATTTGAATACGACACTTGAGTCAGTAGGCGGCGCTGCCGTGACTAGTAGCGCCATCTACATGCAATTCATCTGTTTTGATTAGTAAACATGAATTTTAAGTTAATGTATGCAGATTTAACGTAATTAGATTTTCTCTGCAAACATAAATAACTACAAATAAATTCTGCTTGACATACCATAAAAATAATTTTTAATTATCGTTAAACATGCAAATTGTTGGGGATTGGAATGGGTAAACAGAATTCTGCGAAAAGTAATTATCGTCACTTTTAATTTTGACACTGAAATATTGAGGAAAGGGAAAATTGATCATTTTATATATTTTGCAAGTTTAGGCTACAAAGTTTCCCTTTTTAAAGCAGAGGCTTATAAACTGCGGCCCGCGGGCCAAATCCGGCGCATTGTGATTTTTTTCACCTAAACACTTCTCCAAAAAAGTGTCCTGATCCCAGTTATGTAGAACATACCGTGACTACTTATGATTGCTGAAGATGCTTTGGAAAATCACTGGGCTTAAATCATCTGATAGTTTCAATTCTTCAAGGGCCTAGATCCAAATTCCATTTTTTCACTAGTTGACCCAATTCAAAATATGATCAAATGTCGGTTTAATTTGGAGTTTCTAAAGACATGAAATCTCATCAGAAAAATAAGGGCGTTAATGGAAATATTGATTTTGGAAAAAAATATCTATTTGCAAAATTTGTTGGGGAAGCCTGGTCAAATCCTAGGTTTTGCTGATTAATTATGGTCTGTATACGTCCTTCTAGCTGTAGGTCAGGGTCAATTGTTTTCTACTTTAAACTGGTCAATTCAAGAACTTCTTGAAATCGTACTGTCATTTCTTAAATAAACAATTTCCTGAAGGTTGCCAAGACGAAACTGGAAATGAAACCCCTTTGGTCGTTTAACTTGTCATCTGTGGAATGTGTGGTTTCATACTGGTCATTTCCAGTAAAGCATTTGCGGTCAGAAGACCCACTTTGCAACTTTGGTTACGTTTCCTACACATTTCCATGCTGGATTTCTTTTTTACTCATTGTAAGTTAGTTTTTTTTATACTGTTGACAGTATCTCTCTCTCGTCTATTAAAATCCATTAATTAATTATTAAGAACTGCTTCGCCATCTTCTGCATGTTTCTGCAATTCATTAATTAAATATCGCCAGTGCGGAATTGCCATGACAGCCATTACGGGCTTGCATTACCATTTATTTCTCGCGAGTAATTACTTGGGGATCTTTGGGAATTTCTATTTATTCATCGTGGTGAAGACTAATGGGATTCAACGATGGGCCAAGGCTACGTTTTTTCCTTCCTTGAAATATTTGTATACAAATTCAGTTATTACGCTTGAGTTGAGTGCCCTTAATTTATTTTGGTGAAACCGTGATTTTGGTAAAATTGAAAATATAAAAAAAAAATTCTATGTAGCAACTTATTGAAAGATGCACCCTCGAAAGATATTTGTTTAGCAACAAGAGATAAATTAACGTTAGGTGGCTAACAACTAGAATTTTCATTACATGGAACTTCTGAATAACCGAATTTTGTTGTAAACATTTTCTTGTTGAGAAAATTGGTTTTCAAAATTGTCTATTGTTGGAACATGAAACTGACCTTAAAACCTGTTTTGGGCCATGCAATCTCTAAAAATCTGTACTTGAGACCTAAAATTACGACCATAGGCCGCCCTTTTGACTGACTATTTCTTATTTTTAGGATTGTTATCTTAATTGATTAAACAGCAACCTAGAATTTTGCATAAATAACCTCGCAGAATCTGGCATAGAGCAACAATTAAGTCACGTGACGGGGTTCCATGACACAACTCTACAAGGCCATTATAAAATACTGTTAAAATGCAATACATGGTTCCACAATCACCATTTTGAGGATTGTGTTCTTATTTCCTTAAAAGATCATGTAATAACCTATTTTTCGTTTCTTTCCTCCTCAGGTGTGAAGGTAGACACGAGCAACGTCCGGCTTTCGTGTGAGATGGCATCTCAACCCCCGACACTGGTGGAAAATGGCGCCCTTTCGTCGCTCCTGGACCCTCAGCCTAGCTTAGAGAGCCCTATGAATACAAAATGCAGCCTGTGCAATGATACATTCACAAGCCCCAAGGTGCTGCCCTGCTTCCACACCTTCTGCCAGCCGTGCCTGGAGAAGATCTTGGAGAACGGAGGAGGCGACAAGTTGGAGTGCCCGCAGTGCCACCAGGAGTGCGGTTTAAGCTCTCAGGGTGTGGCCGGCCTTCTGTGCGACTACGCCATCAGCAACATCTTGGAATCTTCGGCGGTTGACGGCGCCTCTCTCCACTGCACAGCCTGCAAGAGCAAGGAGTCAAACGCCACTGCACGCTGTTTCGACTGTGCCAACTTCCTGTGCGGCAACTGCGTGATGGCCCACCAGTTTATGCACTGCTTCGAGGGCCACCACGTGATGACGCTAGGCGAGCTGCAGAATGGTGGCGGCGGCAAAGACGAGATGAAGGTGGAGAAGCCAGTGAGCTGTCCTCGCCACAAGAACGAGCTGTTGCGCTACTTCTGCAGGAGTTGCAACGCGCCCATCTGTGCAGAATGCACTCTCCTGGAGCACCCCAAGGGGTTGCACGAATACGAGAAGCTGGCTGATGCTGGCGGCAAGCAGGTCAGTCTCATCGGCCAACTTAGCGAGGAGGGCAAGCTGAAGAGCAGCGACCTGCGCAACTCGCTGAAGAGTGTGGAACACACGGCTACCCACCTGCAGGTGCAGTACCACAAGGCGCAGAACGAGATCAACGAGACTTTCCAGTTCTACCGTTCGGTGCTGGAGGAGCGCAAGCAAGAGGCCCTCAAGGAGCTGGATGGTGTGTACAACGCCAAGCAGGTGTCGCTCAGCGTGCTCTGCCAGAAGGTGCAAGAGTCCATCGACAAGATCTACCACACCTGCGAGTTCCTCGAGCGCCTGCTCAAGTTTGCCAGCAACACGGAGGTGCTGGTCTTCAAGAAGCAGCTGGACGCAAAGTTCCAGAATATCATCAACTACAACCCTGAAATCAATCTACAGAACTCTTATGATATTGAGTTTGTCTCCAATTACCAGGCTATCCAGGTGGGCGTGCGTAATACTTTCGGCTACATCCGGTCCAACACGGAAATGCAGACCAACAAGCCGCAGCCCATCGCCCGGCCCAACGGCTCCAATGGCGGGAACGGGAACGGAGGTAACGGTAACGGTGGATGTGGTGGAGTGAACGGGGTGGTTCCACCACCCCCACCCAATGGCATCATCGAACGGCCGTACACTAATGGCCACATTGGCAGCTTCGAGTCCAACTTACTCTCCAAGAGGTTTAGCTCGGCCAACAACCTGGGGCCGTTCTCCACCAGCTTGACCGACATCAATCCATACGAAAAGTGGTCGAGTGGTGTGAGCGATGGCAGTGGCAACGGTGGCGGCATCTTCCAGAATGGTGGCGGAGGCAGCGAGCACTTCCACCTGTCCTCCGGCGATCCCATCATCGAACTGTCCAGTAAGTTGATCAGCATGAGCGCCCCGGCGCCCACCTCCTTCCCGCCCAAGTCGCAGATCAAACGCCAGAAGATGATCTATCACTGCAAGTTTGGCGAGTTTGGCGTCATGGAAGGTCAGTTCACGGAGCCGAGCGGTGTGGCCGTAAACGCTCAGAACGACATCATCGTGGCGGACACAAACAACCACCGCATCCAGATCTTCGACAAGGAGGGCCGCTTCAAGTTTCAGTTTGGTGAGTGTGGCAAGCGAGATGGTCAGCTGCTCTATCCCAATCGAGTGGCGGTCGTGAAGAACTCCGGAGACATTATCGTGACCGAACGGAGCCCTACGCACCAGATTCAGATCTACAACCAATACGGCCAGTTCGTGCGCAAGTTCGGCGCCAACATCCTGCAGCACCCGCGCGGCGTCACTGTGGACACCAAGGGCCGCGTAGTGGTCGTAGAGTGCAAAGTCATGCGGGTCATCATTTTCGACCAGAATGGTTGCGTGTTGCAGAAATTCGGCTGCTCCAAGCATCTCGAGTTCCCTAACGGCGTCGTCGTCAACGACAAACAGGAGATATTTATCAGCGACAACCGCGCCCACTGTGTCAAGGTCTTCAACTACGAGGGCCTCTACCTGCGCCAGATCGGTGGAGAGGGCATTACCAACTACCCAATTGGTGTTGGCATTAGCCAGGGCGGTGAGATTCTCATAGCCGACAACCACAACAACTTCAACCTCACCATCTTCACGCAGGAGGGTACCCTGGTCAACGCCCTGGAGAGCAAAGTCAAGCACGCCCAATGTTTCGATGTTGCCCTTATGGACGACGGATCTGTGGTGCTGGCCAGCAAGGACTACAGACTTTACATCTACCGCTATTTGCAGGTGCCCAGCGTCGGCCTCTAAGGCGCTCTGGACCCAGAGAGGACGTTTCTCACGATCGACGGCAGTATACCGTGCTTTTGCGCTTCGCCGCAGTTTCCGAAGAGCCAAGGAATCTGGGGATCCGGGGGGTTTCTCCCCCTCCCCGCAACAAGTACGTGCTCAGTGGTTGACCAACATATCCAGTTTTTTTCTTTCCTACTCTGCTCAGTTTGGCGGGAAAGAGACGGACACCCTTTCGGGTAGGACTGCGGCGCATTGCATTCCAGCCGATCCGTATGTATCATTCTTCTTCTTCGTGTCCACTTGTTATACGCTCGTTTAACTCGTTGGATCCACCAACGCTGGTACCAGAGGCTGGTGCGCCGTTGTTTTTTCTCCTCTCCATCAAAGCTGTTGCGGGAATCTTCGTTACGCCGTTGCTACACACATCCGTCTCGGTTATTGTTGGCATGTTGAAATCCCACAACGATGTAATAGCGTGGCTGGCCGTGGAAGCATTGACATTTGACCTCCTGCCCTGCTGGGGGGATGCCTGCTTCGTAGCCTCCGCCATGTTGCTTCGCTCCAGAACCTGGCTCTCCTATCTGTCCCTCCTCCTCCTATCCGCTATACGATCCTGCCTGAATTTCCGAGTTACGAGTCCGGCTACTGGACAAGTAGCCAACCGATATATAAATATTATATATGTATATATATACGAAGGAAATAATATTATATTTGTTCACTTTTTTCTTCGAGGAAGCACGAAGAGGAGATCCCAGTTGTTGTTTGTCCATCAATAGTATCGCATTGATAATAATATAAGATTTCCCAATGCTGTAATACGCGCGATATGCAACCCCCCAAGTCGTTGTTGATGTTTTCTGCCAGTTTTTTTGGGGACTCGGTGCCGCATATTTATAGCAGGCGGCTTAGACCCTGTTTTTTCTTCTCAATCCATTGATACCGTATATATTTATTATTATCCTTCTAATGGCTCAGATATGCTTATAATCCATGGACAGTCCATCCATATTGTTTTCTCAGTGGGTCCATGTAGAGCGAAAAATAATCGAGGCGAAATGTCATTCGAAATATTGCGCAACGAGGAGACGTTAGACGAAGCGCCGTGGTCCAAAAGCAGCGTGCCGTTGCACTTCCTCGCCACAAGATGGGAAAAAGTCTACGGCATTTTAATGAAAGTTAGTCTGGACGATGTTTGTGGCGAGTTTGTGTAATTTGCAGATTTTGTACAACAGTGGCTCCTGTTAACACCTTTACGCAACCACATTCCCAGCCTAAAATATCACAATTTTCCAGCTTTTGCCACCCGAGGTGCTGGGAATCCAATCGTATTGCCAACACACGTACACACTTTGCATTTCTGTTGTTAATTCTGTTGATTTTATCTCTGAGGTTTTTTTCTACTTATTAATTTAATGATTGCTTTTAGGAAATCCGAAAAAAAAATACTTTTGCAGCAGCAGTTTTTTTTTGTCCGCTATAGTCCTTTTTAATTCTTTTTAGTACTATTCTGTTGGCTGCTACATTATATTGAGATATTTATATATTAGGGACCAAAAAGAACATATAAGCATTTGTTATTTCTCTTTCTCCCTCGTCATTGTCCTCGACCTACCAAAGTCTATCGATAATTCCCAGCCAATCTGCCCCCTCGAAGTCATAGTTAGGACCTATTCCATTTCCGCTTCCATTCCAAATGTTATGAAAGACATCATCGGCAGCTTTCCTTGCTGCTCCAAAAAACAAAAGTAAAATCTTTTCCATAAATGCACAATTTGGGATCGTAGCACTCGGTCACAGTGATAATGTAGCTCTGTGACTCTAAAACATTTCTTCTTCTTCTTTGTTGATTTTTTTATGCTTTCATTCAAATTTCTTTGGTTCTATTTAGCACGATTGTAGAGCAAAATGGCGCCCATGGTTGCTATACTGTCACGGCTTGCTGATTGGAGAATTTAGCATAAGCACTGCAACAGCCATATTTATTTGGCCAGTGAAATCTATCGGAAGTCATAGTAGAAATTAAACGTGGGGATTTTCTGCAAAATTTCGAAAAAAGGAATAAGAGATGAAGGGGACACCTTTTTTTAGTCTTTTTAAAATGGAGTACTGTCGAGTGTGAGCAGTCAGTGAAGTGGCGTTTGAAAAACGTGCGACATGAAGCCGTTTTTGTTGTTATTATTATATCATCGTAACTTCACGAATATTTGCCGATGCTGTCTTCTTCTTATTAATTAGTCCATTGATTCATTTTGAATCCAATCATCGTCATCCCCGCCATGGCTGGGCCTTATTGCTTGCGGAGCCCAACTGACGTTTTCTGGCCTCTGTTGCCCCCCGAATTGCGAAGTGTAGTATATAACGAACGCGTTGTGTAATTTAATTTTTTTTATTTCGATCGTTAGAAACAAGTCACCTTGCCTAGTCAAAGCATTGAATATCTGTCCTATTAAGCCGAAAATGAACACGAGCCACTTCGCCATTTTGGATTCTTTGTTGTTGATTTTGTGCGGTAGGGGGACAGGGGTCCCAGTGGCAAATTGACCCAGCCCCTGGAACCAATCGCATCTGCCCTATCATATAGTATTGTTTTTTCTTTATTTTGTTAATTTCTTGAAGGAATTATAAGTTTTCGATACGTTGATCGGATCCGACTATATTTATAGTTCAAGTTCTTTTTTTTTTGCAAATGGCCCCAATGAAGATTTTTTAATTTGTTCTCCGTCTCTATCCTGCAGCGTGCTTTATTATTGCCTATATTTTGTTTATAGAAATGTTAACTATGGCGTACGTGGTTTTTTTTTTTTTTGAAAAAGAGGCTTTTTTTAAGGTGGATTTCTTAATTGTTTGACCATATGCTCACCCAGCCTATATATATATTTTTTTCTATCGTCAACATTTTTATTGCCGCATTTTTTGTGTTGTTTTTAAGCTTATTTTGTAGGTCTGCTGTTAGGTTATTGCCAGATTCGAGTTTTTTTCATTTTTTATTTGTTTTCTTTTTATATATATTTTGCATTGCCTCGCATCCTTCAGGTACTCTTAGGACCTTTTCTAAACGACCAAGGCTTTGTTAAAAATTAAGCTTAGAAGATAGATGCAAATTTGAGCTTGAGAGGC
Source organism: Julus scanicus (assembly GCA_034698625.1). Lineage (NCBI taxonomy): Eukaryota > Metazoa > Arthropoda > Diplopoda > Julida > Julidae > Julus > Julus scanicus. The sequence continues at coordinate 20,358 of JAQGBW010000836.1, read as the reverse complement.
TTAGTAGAACGCGTTTAACGTCTATGAGACAATGGTCGCAGTCCCATCCCCCATGGAAAAAAACCAAAATAATGCAATCATTCTTATGTTCATGTATTGGCGAACCGGAGAGCAGCTTCGTTTTGTGTAATTCGTAATGATGTTGATTTATGTTTTTGTTTTTATTAGTTTTAAGCCTATTTCGTGCGCGCTGCTTCTTTACGTAATAAGAAAAAATACAAAAGAAAACCAAACCTGAGTGGGTTTCGTCTTCTTGTGCGTTTTCTTTTAAAACGTTTAGGTGTAGTCTTAAGCTAATACCGAATTTTATTTGGGTTTTGACTCATTTGGAAGGTCCCCCCTCCGTCAAGAATCGCATGATTAAGCTGCGTCAATGGTTCTTTTCTGTAAATTTCTTACAACATTTGCGAAATGTGGATTTCTACAGTTTAAGGCTAAGTGGATGTAATCCCAGCTCCCCAAAAATTATATTTTACAAAATATCATGCAAGTATACAATTCAGTTTTGGAAGTTTTGTAAAGTTAAGTTTTCATAAATGCAGACCAGATGTTTACAGAAAAGAAGGTTGATCGGTTGCATATGATTCGTTAATCTACAATTCTCCACTTTTACTTTCTTACAAATTTTAATTCTTGTATAACATCACTGGTCAATGTACTTTTTTTTTCTTCTTTTCATTATGTTATAGGTTAAGCTTTTTTTATCTTTATTTTGCCATTTAGTCGGCTTTTTGTGTAATGTTTCAGTTTAAATTTGGTTGAACAACAAAACAAAATTTTAAATAGTTTTCCCAGCTTTTTCTTCGCGCTTTTGACATTGATATTGTGCCAAGTGGCAATAAGTTGCTCTTTATAATTTATCAGTTTCACACAGCACGAGGCAGTAGAAAGTTTTTTTTTTGTTTGCTTTATTTGTTTTAATTGATCTCTATAGCACTCGAGCCTGTTTCTTTTCCACCTCAATTCCTCTGAATTAAGTTTGATGTTTATTATTTATTACTTAAAGACTCACTGCGGTTGAATTAGGAATGCTCAACATTATTTTATAAAAAGGCAATTCGACCAAAATCCTTTGACAGTTAAAAAAGGATATCTTGTGAAATTAAACACGTGTTGAACTTTATCGTTATACATTTTTTAAGTTTTAGTATTTGAAATAAAATAGTGTTATTCATTACGTACTGCTAAATGCTCATCATTTCTTATTCCATATAGGATTTCATGAATGTGCCTGGAAAAACGATAAGAATGTCAGGGAAATTCTAGGAAAGACTTCAAATGCGAGGAAGCAAGATTTGCTTTATGACTCATCTTAGCTGTATTAAATATAAGGAACACTATGTCAAGCATTTATCGCCGAAATTCAGAACGGTTTTATGCCTGCTAGATTAACTTCATAATCTATATGTAATTTGTTTTAGTGTTTGGCCTTATGCTCATCGCGAAGCTTAAGAAGGCACTCAAAGCCCATTCCAGGGAACATCACGTGAAATAAGGGACATAAATCAATGTTTATGCAGAGTACAGCATCGTTATTATTAAGTCGTAACGTTTATAGTGTGCGTCTGGCAAATTTCTGTTTTCCGACAAGTATCAATTTTTTTTGGCATATTGTCATCAAGCTTTAGAATATTCGCTAAATAGATTTTTAAAATCTGAAGCCAAACGTTTTTTTTTAGAATTTAAATTTTGTAATGAAAATAGACTGCAGGACCTCAACTACTATTAATTCAGATTTTAATCATTTTCAGCGCTTACATTTCTGTTACCATTTTATCCGCAGTGAGTCAATTTTATTTCTTTTTTATTTTGTTTTATTTAATTATGTTACCTACTTTGGCACCCACAAAACTTCTACAATCATTTGGATATCCCAAATATTAGTCTCCATGGCCAGTTGCATGGTCGTCGATTAAATACAGGGTCGTTTATACTTGCGCACCATTAGATTGGTGAGCCTCTGTTATCATGATAGAAACTCCAAAATACATCCTATAATGATAATAAATTTCGATTTGGTGTTTACTGTAAATGTAATATTTGATGTTTTTCAACTTTGTCTGGAACTTCAGGGCTGTTGAAAGCAAAACATGCAAATAATAAGTATAAGCATAGATAATTTTTTTTATAGACGAAACCCTGCTGTAATTAAAATACCATTCTGAATTAATAATTTATTCTAGTTTTATTTCCCTATAACATTTAATAGTGGACTGTGCAACTGGTCTTTTGAAACCGCCAATACAATTCAATGCATGTTCATCATGGTGAAGTGGTGACTTTGCCACCATCTTTACTTTCATCGCTGTAATTATTTTTGATTGTTATGGAACCCCATTGAAATCTTACGCCGTATTCATGGATGTTAACATCGCATTTTGACCACGATTGAGCCAATTTTGAATACTCTGTTGTTGAGCTTAATTGAAAAGCAATTTTTGCATTCTTAAGACAATTTTGATATTTCTTAGAGGATTAAGCCTAATACCTCTCTCCATTTCTTGCTCGAAATCTTGCTCAAGTGTTATCAATATTCGTTAATCATTTGATTTTGTTTTTCCTTCTATAATTTATTCTCTTAAAAAGTTTCCTTTTAGAATTTTCAATAAAAACAAAGGGCATGTTATGATGTCACGCGCGCATTGCACCATGGGACTTTAACGTTACGCGCGCACTGCACACTGGGTTTACGTCACAGCGTACAATTCTCGTAATGACGTCACGAAAGCGGTGCATATTGGGACGGTGACGTCACAGCGTTCCATAACTCACATTTCCTTCTGTTCAAATGGCAACCGGCCTCAAATTTACGTCCAGGATTTGATTTTGATGCAGTCTTTTGCTGTTTGTTTCGCCTTTATCTTAAGGTATTTCGACTTTAGCCGTCCGTGGCATTAATCCGTAATTTTGTACACTTAGCATTTTTTTTTTCTTTTCTTTTAATTTTGATACTCATGATTTCGTCCAAAAGTTATCTTTTCTGAATTGTTTCGGCAAGATTTGGAGTTGTCATTTTCCAAATATGGTAAAGAGGCTCTCATTTCCCTCCACTGTTGTAACATTGTATTATTCTATATAGTCATGTTGAAGCCATTGATAATCACAATCTTCCAATCGATTGTACTTGATATTGTTGACTTTTTGCTGTCTATACCGGAGTTGATGACTAAATTTCTATATTAGGTGTTTACGATGCATTACAAAATAGGCAGCGAAATAATGAGTCTATAAAAAGGTAATTTCAAAGCACTTTGTATACTATAAAAACCGGGACGGGAGCATATTTATTGGTTCGCAAACGATATGGCTTATAAATTGATTATTAGCTGTAGATAGGTGTGTACTTTTTTTTGTGCGATTTGCCAGGTTGGTATCCGAACAGATGTTGGGAGTCAAATGTAATTGTACCTAAAGTGTCGGTCTGTGTCAGAAACATACTGTATGAAACATGCGTCATGCTAGTCTTTCTTTCAAGGGATTGTACAGTGTGTGTGTTAACTATTAGAATCTTGATAAGAAATATGAACAGTAAATCCCTTTAAAGTAACCCCGAAGTTGATTAAGATTGTATTGCAGCCTAACTTAGTAGGTGATATGTGCAAAAATGTGTTTTCAGACAAACTTGCAATCATTTAAAACCTATGCTGGGAAGTTTTATGGGAGAAGTTACAAGATGGCGACCCATTGTGGAGTAAAATACTGTGCAGAAATTCCAACTGTTGGATTTTGTAGTGCACACTATAAAGGAATGTATTGCAAATCTCCAATTTGTATATCTTGGATATTGAAAATATTATCTAATGCACGAATGAAGGCATGTACAAAGTGAACTGCAAACTCGAGATTGGTATTTATCTGATAGATGTAGGCATCCGTATAGGTGTACATAATTGTATCACACTGTGTAGATTGGTCACGCACTTGAGATTTTATCGGTTGGAAATGGCAAGATACTTTTCGTACTTAATTGTGTTTGTGTAAATTAGGCTAATGGCGGATTTGGTAATACTCGGTTATTGCAATTAACGTTAATTATTTGTCCGTTTTTAAAAATACGGCTCGATACCGTTTTGTAGTTAGTTAAGGACGGTTTTTGTAGGGTTGGACCCCACGTGTCCACTATTGGGTGAATAAAAGCATCGCACTATCAGCAATTCACTCAGTATTGAGACAGTGTGTCTGACTTGCAGGGTAGAATAGTTTTCTGATGAAGTGTGAAGAATTTTTTCAATGTTGTTTTCGTGGCAAGGCTTTGTACAGGTATTGACAAGTATCGACCAAAGTTAATTGTAATTCCTTATATCTAGATCTAGAAAGAAATGATATGCAACTTGTTTCATTGGTGACCTCTGTATGCGCTAAAGTATTTGTCGATGATGATAATGATGATGATCAGTTAGTTTATTTGGCTCCCTTGTATGAAAAGTGCATGGGATATGTCGAATTCAAGATCACACCTGTTTAGGAGAAGCCCTGGTTTTGTCTCGTTAATACTTTTGATTAGCTACATTTTTTAACTATCTTCTATAAATACCATTTTTTTCAGTGTATTTGTAAGTATCTTCTAGATACCGTTGATATTTCTTTTTGAGTTTAGGATTTAAGGATCTAAAATTTGGACTAATCTGAGAACTGGAAATAAGCAAAGTTGTCAAAGGCAAAATTTGTCTTTAGAGACTAAGTTTAAAAATTCAATTTGAAATGTACAACAGTAAAATGAGACAGAATTAGGGTTTGGTGAATGACGTAGTGTGTAGTTTTAAATGCAGGGTGAGGAATTTTAGACCAAACGAGTGGATCAAGTTGAGAATTTTATAAGTTTTCAAAGGCTGGAAAAGAAACGCAGGTGTTTCGTATAACAAATGATGGGAATGATGCAAGGAGAAATGGCTGTTTCTTGAACCATACATGTCGTTTGTTGATCGCTTTTCGGTTGTTATTCCTTAATAGCAACTATCTTGTTTTTACGAGGGATCCTAAACCCGGTATCTGTAAGTTGTTTGGAATATCGACAGTGGTTTCTTTTAGAAATAATACATGTATGGGATTAAACATGTTCTCTTGCGTAGATTTATTTTTTTCATCATTGCTTGGAAGGTTTGGAAATTGCTTAAAAGTTTCCCACGTTTATTTTTTGAAATAAAAACAAAAAGAAGAAAAATGAGTAAAAAAATTGTCATACGTGTAATATTTCTAATAAGAAATGACTTACTCGGAATTTTAACATTGTAAGAATAGGGTTTGGAACCTCATTTAAGGGCCCAGATCGGTGCTCCGTGAATTCATAATGTTATTTCGCACAATTAAGGGAACGTGTTGTGGTAATGCAGTGCTTTTTTTATATAACTTCTAAATCTCGATAGTGTTTCGTGACTCACTTTTCTCTATTCTGTTTGTATAATGTCTCTTTTTCATCTTTAAAAGTGGGGCTCTGGTTATGGCGCCACAAATGGTTCCCCCATGTTTTTGCTCACGTTGTTGGAGTTGAAAACGTTAATTAGATAAAAAAATCATTAAAAAATAACGGCATATAGTCCATTCCTAAAATGTGTTGTGGGTCCCAAATAATCTTATGTGGGCCTTTCCTGCTTCCTCTTTTTACCCCTTCCCTTACATTATTCTCTACCAACCTACCCTTCTCCTCCTCCCCCTACCTACAATTCCAATTCCCCTTTTTGTATTTGACGATAATGTATACATATTGCTACCTCTTAGGATAATGACGATTTAGGATATGGCGATTCATGTGACCTACGATATGAAACGATGCAATAGTTGTTTATTAATCCATTGGCGTGTGTATTACATAGTTATTGGTATAAATATGCAAGAATTTTCCTTCTCATTTAGTTAAGGAAGGGAAACGTTTTGTTATTTATTAAAGCGATTACATGCTAGATCTAACTGCACCTAGAAAACCTTCTTAATCGGGATAAAATTGAATTCTTAAATTGAGGGTCCTAAATTTCGAACAGGCTTATATAGCTAAAAGGGACATTTAGTTATTTTTTCTGGATACTCTTGGAAATCACTCAAAAAATAATATATAAAAAAAAATATATTTAAGAAATTTCTCGGTTTAACAATGTAAAAATTTATCTTTAGGATATGTTTCTCAAGGTACATGTACTCGTTAACGTTGAATAGATTCTAATTTACAATTAAATGAAACGAGCACTTTAATGTTTTTTATCCCTTTTAGTTAAATTATTCGGAGGTCTTTCTGGTGTGGTTTAGGTAATGCTTTATGCTCCTGCTATAATATCATCAGTAAGGAATGTTCGGTGCCCTTAAAGTTTCACGAAAATGTCGATTATTTACTGTTGAAATACATGCACATCGAGCTTCGTCACCGTTTGCGTTGAGATTCAGCTATGAAATCGCCGCCTGTATTTTTGTAATGACACGAGTTTTGACCCGAGGTCACGGCGCTTTTCTGTGCAACTTAAGCTACAGTTGGATTCGGAGGGAAAAGGTAGGCAATCTCGCATTGCACCTCTGCTAGCATTGATTGCCCCATATCAAGAGGCAGCCTCAATTTACTGAACTTGACTTGTACTTACTTGAACATAATTCTCGAGTTTAAAATCAATAGATTTACCGACTTATTAATAAAATTTTAATAAATTAATTCATGAGTTTTTTCAAATATTTGGAAGACTAATTATGCTTGAATTTCATTTTATTGCATCATAAACAAAAATATTTGGGTACCAAAATTTTGAATATTAATTGTGTAATTTAGGGATTTAAAACCCATGTATCAATCAATTTTTTTCATTTATCCATACATTTTGGCAAGTTTAATTTTTTTTTTTTTTTTTTTTTTTTTTTTTACTAAGTATGGCGAAGTATGTGAAGTAAACCGAGAATTGGTCAGTAAGAGCACAGTTGTTTGCTAAATAATAGTATTCAGTCATACTCTTATGTAATCTGAGCTTTATACTGAAAAAAAATTGCACAAATTTGGTATTGTTATCAATGTGTGGGTGCTCGACCTCGGTCATTACAAAATTTCGGGTTGGGTTGCTTGATTTCTTGTTTGTTATTATCTCCTTTTTTCTATTTCATGTTGGTTAAGTTTCACACAATCTCATATTTTTTTTTCTTCTCCCAGGCTGTCTGTGATCGTTTTCAAAAACCTTAGCCTATTTATTATATCTTGGTGGCTCATATTGTGGAGCTAGAGATGCATACTATACTGTGGAATAATGTCTATTTTTCTGCTCTGTAATTTCTACTCAATAGTAGGCTTTTCCTACCTGTTTCCTATATATGGCTCTATGTGCTACATTCCTAACACATAAGGTCTAACTATTCTTACTATTAAATGTAATATGCTGACTCGTGTATTGCTCGCTCTACTATTTACTACTTATCACGTTCCCAAAAAAAAAGTATCGAAAACGATGTGTATTTTCGCTGACTTCAAAGTGCTATATCCATCATTCTCAACAGCCGAAACTTGATTCCCATCAAAATTTGGTGACATTTTCATGCTTGGGCAATTCGTGACGATGATCATTGGAGATCACGTCTTAATTTGTCCAATTTTGAATCTCTAGAGATCGATAACTTCCTTTACTTTGATTCCCATGAGCTCTTTTTTTTCTCCTTCCCAATTAACTTTTTCGAAGTATTTTCCAAGTTTTAATACAACCTGAAAATGAAACATGTTTTAAAACTGGTTTCCAACGATTAAGATTTGAATGTAAAGCCTGATGACAATATAGAATTGTTTTCTTAGAATCCATCGCTGCTAAGAAAGCATCCAGTTTAAATTCTGTAAGCACCTTCATGGTAGACAAATGCTGAAGTTTCTGATTGTGTATGAAAAGTTTTAAACTTTACTAAAAAGTATTCGGTTGTTTTCATAACTCGATCTTCCGCTATTTGTTAGTTTCTAACAAAATTCATCGTTGATCGCATTAAGTCCTGTTTATCAGAATCTCAACGAGTCCAATTTTGCATTCATTCGAATATTGAAAAGCAAAAAAAAAAAAAAAAAGAAAAATATTTGTAAACTTCCCAGAAACTCGTTAATTATCAATAACCCCGCATTGGTTGCTGTCGAATTTGCCAACCTGTTAAGTTATACACTGTGTACTTATATACTCTACAAACCTATATCTTAGTGCTCAAAAAACTTGCGTGTTTCCCCATATAAATATTTATATAATTGCCTTAAACCAACCTTATATATCTGTATAATAATCCCCACAAAAACGACAAAAAAAAATATTGAAAAAATCTTAGTTGCGATATGAATATATTATATATAAATGCATATATATAGGAACCGATTTTGTGACTAAATTTTTTGTGAAATTTTTGTATTTCGTGAATGTTTGTTAAATGAACTCCATTAAATTACTTTATTCTTGCCTTTCTATTGAAAATGATGTATTGGAGAAACACGTTATTAATTACAAAATAAGCGCGCATTTTTGAAATCACAACAAAAAAACAATAATGAATCATCGTCATGACCATCAGATTTGTTTTATTTTCTTATCTTAGGGGATGTTAATCGAAATAATTTTTCCCTGCCTGTTACATAATACTAGCTTAAAAGAATACAATGTTTCATCGATATGTACCCTTATTCAAACGAGAATTTATCTGTGTGCAGCATGATGATCTGCACCAAACAATGTTAGTGTAAGTGGTCCCACAATCAGAAAAAGTTAGTTTTAACTAATTAGTGTTTAGTTCAACTCGCTATAACCCAAATAATTCCACCATTAATTTTTTTTAGCGCTGTAACATGAATGGAAATGAAGGGTTGTTACTCTGAAGTCCTGAACATATTTTAAACAAAATACGTTTTTTCCCCCAGAAATTCACTGAATTAAGAGGGTAGTTAAAATTGTTGTGAGATAGGTTGACAATCTGTAAAAAATAATGGTTTCCTTCCACATTTGCTATCTCAAAACATACATATTTTCCAAATTTAGATTTCAAATTGTTTTAACACTCTATCAAATTACAGAAAATTACAAGTAACAACCCTTTAATGAAGTACAGGGATTTCATAACAGCAACACAAAAATTTCATTCCTCCCAGATTTGAGTAGAATTAGTGTAAATTACGCATTTACATAATTTAAGTCAATTTTAAGCTAGGATAAATTCCATTCCGTGATAAATTCCATTTCGTCTTTTGGGTTTAGTTTCAGGTTTGCTAAGATTTAAAGTAAAGCATCATTGTTTTAATATTCTCAGGATATTGTATCGTTTAATAGATACCAAAAATTACACACAAATAACGCTATACGACGGAATTCTTAATTTGTCACTGAAATTGTGCACATTTGTCCCTTCCTTCTATTGTATTTCAGAAAACAGGGTTGGTTAATGATTCTATGTAGTTGACCAGTGTTAGTTCGTGGTGCCGTGAATGCTATTTTTTCTAGATTTCAAATAAACTTCGACTGTTGACGATTGTGCTGCACAATCTCCATACGATTGATTATCCAGATTGGGAATAGAATTCTTAAAAAGCGACATGAGGGAAAATCAGATGAAAAACAACTGATATATGACGCTATTTTAATTCATTATAATATATAAATATCTATACAGTTTTGAGTCTTTATAAGTAATGCTTGTGTCGGTGTGAATTGAATCGATCCGTGCAGTGCTGTGTGCCAATGTATGCAATATTCCATTTATTATTACTATAGTATATTCCCTATAATTGAGAATTAAGAACAAAAAGTCACGGTTTTTGTATTTCTAAATACATATATAAGGAGCATTTTAGTTCTTACGCTTTTTGTATGGACTTGTCACCTATCTTGTAACACTGCTTTATGCTGAAAGATAGTCAAGTCAATTCTCAGAATTCCCCATCTTAAACCTTACTGTATTTTCTCCTCTTGTCATTGCACCATTAATGAAATAGAAGCTGTTAGTGGGGACAGTTACTGCAAATTCCCCCCTCCCTCCCCCAAGTTAGTCAATTGACGTCAAGCTGTTTTTAGTCAGTCAATTTCAAAACGTGGCCTCTAAGTGAATTTTAAGTTTAAGCTACAACAAATTAATTTTGACATTAAATTTAATGACTTTGTTTTTGTTGTTTGTGGTATCTTCTTGTAGCTAAGGGGATTTTTCCATTTTCATGAATATTTCGTCAAATGAAGTACATTTCTTTAAAGTTCTTGTAAACATTGCTTCATGGCCTTTGCAAAAGTTTTCTATTTGTCTCCAGAATTTGGTAAAAAAAGTACATTTTGATAAAGTTTAGAATAATTTAACAAACTTTGAGTTTTGAGGAAAACTAAGATAACCCCAGCTCATTGATGAAATGATCTGGAATGATATTCATTGTAAGAGATTAATTACCTGCTTGCATGTATTCTTCCCGTCCAAATATTTTGAGTTTTTTTCTTCATTATTGCTGGATATTAACATTTGAAAATGTTTCTTATTGATACTTTATGCCTCACACGTGTGTCAGGTAGAGTTACAGTTGCACTGTATTTATGTATGGTTGCTCTAACTTCTATGATATAGAATGAAAATATTTTTTTTTTAAAAGGACCAGAGATTTTATGCATCAGCAGGGAGACTTTTTAAGCGATTTGATTTTAATTTTATTCTTTTTTAATATTAGTCTGTCTGTCAGGATTACTTCTGACTTCAAAAGACGTCTTTTTTTGGTTGCCTGCCATCCAGTTTCTTTGTAATGTTTATAATTTGTTTTAGTTCAAATTTTAACTATCATTTTATTATTATTATGTAGGTATGGTGATTTATGTTATTTTTTAATATTATTTACAACTTAGTTTAATCGGATATTTTGATACGTTTGGTGCATTCGAAAATTCGGACACTTCAGATTAACCACCGCATTGACCATGCTATAAACGGTGGTGACCTCTGACCTCATCACAGCCTATTAATTTTCCTAGATGGAAATTCGATCCAGTTTTAAATAAAATAGTCAAACGAAATGAAATTAGGCTGAAATATGACCCACACTTAAACATAAGTTTTGCTTAAGTAAAGACTTTTGTTGCACTTGGCATATGATGACTAAACTAAATAGGCTGTATTGTGTGTCAAAATTAACCTATGTTAAGTTTTTCTTTTTAATTTTCATTCTTTGATTTTCGTATTTAATTTGTTGTTAGCGAGTAGTGTTTTTCGTTATGAGTTTTTTATATTTAGCTTTTTTTTTACACTGTTTTGTTTATTTTTCATTTTTGTACCATTCCTAATTTTAATTCGCGTATTCGGAATCTTAGGGATATAAAGGCAAATTTATGCCTTTTGATGGCTTTACTTAGTCACTTTTACCATCATTTTTTTATATAAGTTGCACTTTTATCAGTGGATCCTCCCCCACACTAATCTTCCAAAACAACCATGCACATTGGTTGTCATGATTTACAAGCACCTGAACTGGATGCCAATACACAAAAACGAAATACCTGTCATTTGGGAAAATACTATTTTCAGCTTTGTACCTGCCGAATTTGGACACGTGAAAAGGATTTTTTTTGTGGATAAAATATAAATTCCAAACCTAAATGTTTGATTATGTGGTGCTTCAAAAACGTTTGACCCTGTTACATTTCCAATTGTTATTCACAATTCAGAGGAAATTTGATTTTTGTCGCATTTCGCACAATATAGTGGTTTTTTTTGCAATTCTGCTATTGATCTCATAATATATGCCAAATAAACTTGAGATTTCAAAGCCAAATTCAACATTAGATTTCACAGGCCCTGTTGAACATTTCTTGGGCTATGTATTTTATATTTTATTAAACTTATTCATTGTTAAGCCTTACCTTCAAATATCGTTTTATCAGATTTGGTTAACGAGTAAATTTCAAATTATAAATTATTTCAGTCGTAATTTTCTGGTGAAGAAAGGTTTGATATAGATTCTATTTTCAGACGAAGTGCTTCCTATGGCCTTGCTTAAATAAATTAATCGTTAATGCAATAATGTTGGTAGCTAGACCATCTTTAAAGCGTGTTTTCTCAAACTTTTTGATTTTTTAAAAAAAGATTAATTACCTGTCATGACAGTCGGACCAGGAATTTGTTATCGCGATTGTTTATTTATCAATTGGATTACCTTGATCATTAAATTTGTTGTGCGGAATTGAGTACCAACTAAGTACAGTACTAACAAGTACAAACTAAGTTTGGTCAATTTTTTTTATTTTTTGGAATCTTCCTTATTTTGAATTGGAGACTGCATGCAGGGTAGCTTTGGTCTCATTTAAACAGGGTATTGAGATGTTTCTAGAAAAATGCCGTTTGAAGTCATTTGGCTTAGAAAAATAGCTGCAGTCACGAAATGGATTTCAACCGTCTTGAAAACAGCATGAAATGTGCGGACGCTGTATTTCAACTAGGTTGAAATTCATTCCGTGACTACAACAATTGATTACTTTTCACGAAAAATTGTCCGTCATTTTTATGAACTTTGGCATCCGTGCCCATTCTCTGATTGGATTTATCATATCAAGGTGCGATTACTTAGTTTTGTGAATCTTTCACCACTCAGAATCAAAATCTGGTTCTATCTATAGGTCATCCCATATGTATATGCTTTCCTTGCTAGTATTTCAGGTATAATTTTAGACGTTTATGCTCAAATTTTCATTTTCATCAAAGTCAATTTGGTTAGCACGTATATAAGATTTTAAAATTTCGCGCACGCTGCAAAACCTAAACTTGCACCCATTTTTTAAATGTTTTCTCAGCAATATTCACCCATTTCGGTGTTGCTCAACTTTTTTTTTCGTGTTATTTGCTATGAATGTGTGCTTTAAACGTGGACAGTTTTTTGCAAATTGTGACTTTCTGTGAAAGTTCAGCTCCACCAAACATTGTATATTTCCAGTTTTGATCGAATCTCACGAAATTTGTCGCACTTATTTGGTGAATGTGAAATGAAAACAAATATTCCTGTTCACAGCGCTGCGAATTTTTTGACGTTTCTGAAGATCCCAACCAGGTTTTATATAGCGAAAGGCGCCGGCGTGCGTCATGAGTATACCACTATTTTTTCCTATAGGCGTTTTTTAATTGTTGCTTATTTCCATGCAAATCCAAAGGCTTTGTGTATTTTGTAAGTGTTGTTATTGAATACAATGCTGTTTGGCAGTGTACCTTAAATGTGAACTTTTCAAATGCGTTTCTCGGCGTTATCCATTAGCTGGGAAAGTTTGAAGTGTGGCCCCTATAGTGTCGCAAAATTGAAAATTGTGTATGGTTTTTGAAGTAGGCCTTACATGCATGAAGGTTTTTTTTCACTTACCATTTTTTTCCCAAATAAATCCATTGAAGTGCAGTGATAACGGCTAAATTGAATACACCCACTTGACTTGTGGATTTTAATTTCCAGAAATACAAAATTTAAAATATAGGGGTACTTCTTAAGGTCTTTGGAAAGCTAATATTTCCCAATACTTAAGGTGGTGATGATTTTTTTTGTCTCCATATATGGTGTTCCAGCATATCTTTTGGAACATTTTGTAAAAGGTGGGCTCCCACAACACTTTCTTTTGTATAAAATTCCTTGCCCACAATGTTAGTGGTTTATGAGATGCTGTTGAAAGCAAACCTTGTAGGGATTTCTGTTGAAAGATTAAAAATATGCAATAAAACTTGAAATTTTAGGGAGCCCTTCAAACTCTGTTATCCGACTTTAGGTATTCAATCGAGCCAAATAAACCTTTTTTGTTTTTTTTCTGACCAAGTTATTTGGAAAATCCAGTTTTACTAATTGGGCCTTATCATATGACTATTTTTTATTCTCTTTTGCAATCGCTCTAATCTGTCCAGGATGTTTGAGAGGTGTTTCCTTATTTTGTAATGGCGATTTGTCCTCATATTCCTAGTCATATTACCTTTCTCCATGCAGGTATTTTGGTAATGGATAGTACCGTAGTTATTGTGAAATGCACTTTTTCCTCTACTTCTCATAATCACTTTTAACATTATTTGCAACTTATTTTAAATTATTCGCCAATTTGCAAGCCTGTTGTTTTTTCTGTTTGTTTGCCATGCGTAATACGAAATAATCGCAAAACTTCGCTCTGTGCTTGCATAATAATTGAACTTCTAATGTCGGTTTATTTTCAATTTCATAACAATAGTTTTGGGGGAAGGAGGAGAGAACTTTTCAACGTTTTCTAAACTAATAATTGACATTTTCTGACCCCATGAGTTACCCCCCTCTCATGCGTCCTCCTCAGACCAAATTGAAAAAGGGTTAAAGGTGAAGTAAAGCAAGCCATCCAGAATTTCCAATTTTTGTTCGTTTGATCAGTTTTAAAGAGAATTAATTTATGAATGCTTCAAGATAAAAGGCAAAGATTTTACTGTCTTTCATATCAGTTTGTTACAGAGTGTATTATGATGGTATTCAATAAAGTATTTTTGTTTGCCTGAAACGTAACACTTTGTATTTTAAATTTACTCTATTATGAAGGTATTGTCAACTATTATTTTCTGTTTCAACACATAAACAAGTAAAAAAGGAAGGATTAGTTTATAGTTTCACATGTAGTCTTTACAATTTTCGCAAAAAGTACCAAAATTATGTTACTCATCTTTTGGTTTATGTGTTTTGGGTTTAGATGCTATGTCGGAGTTTAAGAGTAAAACAAGAGGATAACCTTGTTAAGAAATCTAAATTTATTTCTAGAGTATGTGTGTCACTCGAAAAGACTGAAATGCGTTCCACAACAAGGTTATTTCTGAAATACAAGCTTACTGAATGTACTACAAAAATTTAAAAAATGGTGAAATTATTTTTTGTAGGTGTTAATGCCTTTCAAAACAACCCAAAAAAGTTTGCAAAAGTTATTGTGAAGCATTTAATTACATGTAGCTTCAGCATATAATCTGAAAGACATTTTTCTATAAACTTAAAAATGGTGAAACATACATTTTCTAAAAATTCATTATACTAATCACGATTCTGTATAAAAAAACCAGTGGATAGACCAGTTTCGATAAGATCAGTTTAGCGTTACAAAAAGGTTTTATTAAAAATATTAGTCACATTTAATTGACACATTCACATTTAAATTTATCTCAACAGATCCGGCACCCATTTTGAATGCTGAAGTCAGTTAATTAGTCCATGCAGCAATTAGCAGAAATTTATGGCGATAAAAAATAGGCATTGATAAGCTCTGCAAATTGGATGTAAGTACTTCTATTGAATTTTATTAACTTTTGGGGAAATGCATATAAATATGCTAATGAAGTGTTGAGCTATTAAAATGCCTTTGTTGCTTACTCCTACGAAAGAGAAATGATTAAGTTAAATTGAGTTTTAATATACGTTCATGGCAACGATTTATCGGCCAAATCCAAATTTGCATTAATTAATGTTTTACGGTGTTTGTTTTATGTAAAACTAGGGTTTCGTTCGACTTTGCACTGCAGGCTATTTTGCCTCTCCCACCGCACATTTCCCATTGGGCATGACTACTGGGTAATGCAGTTTATTGACTTTTAATGGGTTTCTACGAAAATTTCCGCCATGTTCATCTTGATAATATCTAGCTTAAGTTCAATGAAGATGGGAGTCGCTGGCTAAATAAACCTAGAACAATGACGTAAATAAAACTACATATAGCTAACAATGGGTGGTACACCAAATTGATTTCCTGCACGTTTTCGTAAGAAAAAGGTAATATGGACATACAAGAATTTTTGCTTAATAGTTTTTGATTAAGCCATCGTGCTTTAACAGGATTCCTCCGAATAATGAAATGTTCAATTTCCCTGACTTTTCCAGGTTTTTAAAACAATTTTTCCTATACTAAGGACATATCTAACAATTCGTCTCGTCTTCTCATGTTGCTCAACGAAATTTAAGAATACAAATTACAATGTGCTAGGGACCATATCTGAATTAAAAATCCTAACTAAGATACAGATATTCGTGGCGTAGTAGACAAAAAATATTTTTTGTTGAATTTTTATTTGCATAAAATGAGTTAAAAGGAGAATTCTCCAATTTTATGTACCATCTCTTAACTTTTGTGATAACTAATGATTGCCAATGGGAAATTTGTGTTGAATTTCCCTGATTTTTTTCAAAATAAATCACTTCCCCGGCCATTCCAGGTCTATTCAATTTCCCTGATAATTTCAGGTTTTTCAGGACTGAGGAATCCTGTTTAATTGATTTATATAATAGATGATATGAATTAGAAAAAAAATAAGTTAACATGATGAAATACAATTTATTGACTCCTACTGAATCTGTGGAATTAGTGCTAAATTTGAGAAGGCTCATGTTTTTTTACCCATTGTTCTTAGCAAGATTTCAATTCCGAATTTCTCTACCAATCCAACATATTACCCCAAAACATTAAAACAAGTTTACAGTATTTTAAATTTAAAAAGTTGAAAAGCATTTTCAGCAAAAGTGTGTGGTTAGTACAAACTGCTTCATAATCCTCTTAACATAAAATGTAAAGTTTTTAATGAAAAAAAGAGCTTCACAATGGTGTTTAAGAACATTTATTTAAAAAAAAACAACAACATTGGAATGGTAAACACTTTACAGCACTACATTTAAAATTCAACAAGCTTTATACATTTGTAACAACTCTTTACAAAATCGATGCAAAGGGAATCCCATCACGTTGAAATAGTCCCCATGGATGGCTTCGATGAGGGATCCTCCGATTCCCTGGACCCCGTACCCTCCTGCCTTGTCCCTGATAATAAAATGGGAGAAAGAAAAATATAATTGGCAGCAAACAACTTTAATGTCCCAAACCCTCCTCGACTACAAATCGAGCCGTAATATTTTGGCACGTATAGGATGGCACGGTCACGAAATTTGAAATGAGTTTGGGGTAGATAAGTGAAGGTAATTTACGAGCAAAGGATCTCAACCCTTTGATTTCATCCAGGTTTTATGAGTTTTCTGCTTCCAACTCAGTAGCCCGCATTGTTATTCAGATGCGGTCGTAATTCGAAAAACCCTTTCGTGCCTAATAACGTTTTATACACATTCGGGATGACTCAAGTAGGCAAGGTTGATGTTGCGGTGATAAATATTTCTAACTAATAGCCACGCTACGTTTTCCCCTCCGTCCTGCAACTCAACGAATCAGAAAACAAGGAGTTTACCGTACTGCCGTACAATTTAATTAAGAAATTCGTTACTCAAAAATTATTCGGCTAATTCGCATTAACGGTTCGCATTTGGAAGCGGGGAGCTAAAGCTCGAGTAATTAATACCCAGGACGTGCTTTTTTTGTTTTACTTTTGTTGGAACAATTGATTTTATGGTGTAATACTTTACATTGGTTCTTTTGTGGCAACGTAGGCTCTGATGACTTCTGAGGACATATTAGAGAATAGGACATCGGTGGATTCGTAAAACTTCCGGACGACTTCAGGTAAAATTACATGTAAATTGAAAACGTGACAGTGTAAATTAAGTCCATAAAATTTGTAAATTACAAAACTTGACTTATTTTGAATGCCTTTACACATAAATTTGTTTTTTAAAAAAAACCGGATGAATCTATTCCATTTTTATAATTAGTAATTACTATGTATTTGCTTTTCTCAGGAATAATTTCAATCTAAATAATCGTTATTTACTGGTTTTTACTAACATAAATCTTATGAAGGCTTAATTTACTGCGTTTTTTTCTCAGAAAGGTTTATTAGATGCAAAGGAGATTAATTTGAATTGTCGAGTTAATTAAGAAACAGATGTAATTTTAAACAAAGAGCTCATTTAGCCAGTGTTTGAAAAGCTATAATTTCACACTTGAATAAATTTGTGTGAGAGAGATGTTAAATTTTAAAATAAATTAGACAATCTGCTCTACTAGTCATCCATAGCTGAACGTATCAATAAATTATGACGGATTAATCATTATCATAAAAGTTAAACGAGACGTTTAAATTTTGACAATTTTAACAGGTATAGATTGCCCAAAATAGATTATATTTAGAAGAAAAAAAAGCCACCTGCCAATTTAACATTTTAAAAATGGCAACTTGTCAGTACATGCCTTGAATTTTAAAATGCAACACATAATTTTGTTATCTTTTTTTTCTCAGTTTTGTTTGAACTTGGGATTAACCAATAGTCACCAAACAAAAGTCGATTTTCTTCAGGTTCAGATCTCGCAGATGATTTTCCAGATGCAGGTGGGTCAACATTAATGAAACTTTTTATAATGATAAATGTGAAATTACCATTAGATTGTGGTTGAATCAGGACCACCCCAGTGTAGACGGTATGAGTTTTCCCGCTTAATCTGTTGGCAAGTAATTAATTATTCATAAAAAGCAATAAAAGCTCGTCTGACAAAGTAATATAAGCCACAATATGTTCAAATTATGAGTCATTGTGAGCATGGCAACAACCACTCGTTAATTTTATTCTTACTTTGATAACATTTGAAATGCATCCTCTTCATCCTTGGGTTTCTCAAAAATAATACCATCGCACGATACCACCGTATCGGCACTAATTATTAAATTAGGGACGACCTTATTGGAAAATAAAATCTAAAATTCGCACAAAAATGTAATGTTAAACCTAGGATGCTAGTCACGTTTTGAACCTCCTTACTTCTTGATTTCGCGTACTATAAGCAACGTCGTTTCCTTTTAGCGCTGCAGTTTCTATCGCATACCCATAATGGCTAGAAAAATCATTTTTATTTAAATTTTCATCGCAGTTTGAAGGAATTATTTCCACATTCAAGCCCTGAAAATGAAAATACAGAACATGCCGGTAGTAAAGGGCCTAGGCCTAGCATGCAGCTAGTACTCGACGGTACTTTATAAAAAACGTGCCTGGCGACATGCACAGATATACTTCTTACGATATTGGAAAATATTTGTTTTCTCCTCTCCGAATTGCTGGCAAGAATTATCCGCTGAGAATTTAACGTGTGTAAAATTGAGTGCAACATATCAACAGAAATCAAAACACGAGCCGAGACCGGTAGAAATCGCAGCAGACGATGGAAGTAGAGGGCGCTCATGAACGGCTGAGAGAAAACCTGAAAATTGCGTTGCTGTCGTTCTTTGGATCTTGAAGTTATCAATATTTGTGATAATTATCACATCAATAAACCGAAGGGATGGACATAATATCAACGGTAAGTAATAATAGTGCTCGCTATTTTAATGTCGATATTTCAGTTGTTAGGGATCGTTCGTATACTAGCGTTAAATTAATATGACAGCCTTTGTCGTGCGCGGCACGTGCTTCGATAACTAAGTTTTTGATTCAAGTTACGTCTTTTCCGTATGTTTTAAGGCAATCTAGGTTCAACAATCAACATATGTCAGTAACCAAAGTTTAGTCAAATTATATGTAACTGACTGCTAAACACCTATGTAGCAGTTACGTATTCTTTTAGTCGCTTTTATGATCCTCTTCGTTCCAATACTGTTGGAGAATTTACCAGTTGACATCGAACTGCATGAAGGGGATGCCTGTCCCTAGTCTGCTACCTGTTATTTTTATACTGGGCCGCCTGTAAGAGCTAATTAACTTAAGATATTCGTTTAATTGAAGTGGGGTTCATGCAGTCTGTCTGTTTAATTTCTATCATTTGGTGTGCGTATTGTCAGTGTATTGAAGGCCCTATTTGCAGGATTAACCCATTACCCCATGGGCCCTTTTTAGCAGTATAGTTACCTTCTGGGGTAAAAGGCCGGTAGAGTAACCGCTAACCCACCTAGCTCAATGCTTGGAAACATACGAAGATGACATAACTTAAGGAAATTTTTGTTATGAGAGCTGTGAAGCGTGGTTTCGACTGTGCAACAGGCAAATAAGCCCCTGAAAAAATTACTAGGGTTTCTGCCGTTTTTGAAATTGTAAAATCCCGCCTCATTTAGCGTTTTAGCAACATTGTCTCGTCAAAAAAAAGCAACCAAGAGACTTGTCAGTTGTCTCCAATATGCAAAGTTTTATTATGTTTATAACTTTTCTAAGTACAGTAGAACTTTAGTAGAAATTATATATGTATACAGTAGAACCTCTCTAAATGCATCCTGTGTAAATGAATAACCTTCTAAAAGCATTAAATGTGCTGGTCCCGAATTGGGACCTATGTAAAAATGAATAAACCTCCCCAAAGTAATTGTGAATAATTTTTATTTGCCATAGTGATTTTGTAAGGGAATATCAACAATGGAACTGCGCCATTTTTTCCCTGATGTGGGCCTACACAATTATTACCAAATGCAGCAGGCAGGGAGATTCGAGACAATTACTGTACTTGTACATGCACTAAAACTGTAGCCGACGCCGATGGTCGAGTGGGTTACGTGCTTGCCTCTCGATCCTAAGATGCTGGGTTCGCTCCCAGGTCGAGG
>JAQGBW010000835.1:0-33157 GCA_034698625.1 Julus scanicus | reverse complement strand
TTTAAGTTCAACATTTTTCGCCTCAAAGATGCATCAGAAATTTTATGCAAATTAGGCGAATTATAAAGAGGAATAAAATGTCAACAAAACACATTTTTCCGATTTTAAATCGGTTGCTGAGAAAAAACACATTTTTACTTGATTCATGCAGGTGAGTCGATTTTTTTGCATTTAAGTGTACATTCACTTGCCTATGTTAATATAATACAGATGTTCACTTTTTGGTGAAAATCACAAGTTTGGAAAATTTCAAGTTAAGAAGAATTTCAGAACACGTGATTTGGGAAAGTAAGAATGGCCCATGCATTCTTAAAAAATTATGTAAAATGAAAATAAAAAACTTTGCAGAACTTTAAGCTGCTGAAAATTTAGAACAATCCTTATTGGCCATCTTTATGGGAGGGGGTGTTGACATTAGGGCATGTGGGGGAGGTAGGGGAAGAGGTGGAAAGCCATTATGGACGTCTACTAATGATGGAATTTTTCAGTTTTTGCATTTTCTGTTTGAGTTTTAAAGGTCAGTGAAAAAAGAACTGGACACCAGAATAAATGTGTGCAGTCCCAAATGTACTTGAATTTTTAAAACCTCGGGAAAGTCGGGAATTATGTATAAATCTGTGTTAAACATCTGGGCTAAAACAGACACTATGTAAACAGCTAGGGAAGGGAATGAAGAGGAAATCAATTTTTGAAGAAATTTCGGTGACATCCCGTCTGAATGGCCCTTTAGGTGATGGTAAAAACCTGTGTATTCTGTTTGTAAAACAATGATAATATGGGATGTTTTCATAGATAATTTAAATGGAAGGGAAATTGTGATAATTTGCACATTACTTTTGAAAGCAGGCCGTTGCAGGCCGTTTTAACTATGTTAAGAATAAAAAAGAAAAACAAAAAACGTACACAGGCATAAATAAGAATCTTTCAAAAAACGAAGAAAAATACATGTCATCTATTTTTGGGAAACAATTAGCAATGGTGCACATGGGTGTGTTATTTCCGGGTTATCTGGGTGTGTTTGATTCTGCTTTAGAGAATTACAGTATTAAACTGATTAGTCAGGAGGTGTGGCTCACATGAAGTCAGTAAAACCTGTCATATTGGACAAATTAAATATTCGTAAACCTGTGCATTTTGGACAGGATTACAAGATTTGACAGCACTGACAAGATTTACGTTGGACATTTATTTGAGCACGTGGCCATATTTGGAAAGAGAATTGTTAATTTACTTTGGCCTGATCAAATTTAGTACCATACTTATAGAACATTTTTTTCAAAAATTCCAACAATAAAAAATCAGATTTCTGTCATGCCAAAGGAGTAAAGTGTAACACAACTGCAAATTATTAAACAATTCAAATTTTCATATATCCCACATCAAGATTTAACTTTGTTTGATCAAGATGGCAGACATCCTTCGGCACAGTTTAAGGCGGGGCGAAAGCCTATACCTGGCATGTATTTTTTTTCAAACACAGATTTGGGCAAAGTAATGCAACTATGCACAATAAAAAAATTGTATTAAGATCAACTATATTAAATGAAACAAATAGAGCAATTTTTTAAAAATTTACCAAGTAGCTTTTTAAAAATAAAATGTTTTTCAAAACGTGTGTAATTCATTATTTTGATTTGAGGGGGCAGCACGTGTCTTAAGATTCATCAGTGAAAGTAGAAAAATTCATTTATTTTAGGCTTTTTACTGAAAATATTCAGATAACAGCTTTTCTACATGGTAGTTCATACTCTACTTAACTCTGCAAGCCCTACTGGCCTTGTTTGGAGCCACGCATATTTTTGTTCCAAACTTTACCAATTTTATTACAAACATTCCAAAACTTTGTAGGAATGTATTAGACACGTTTATTTAGTGGTAGTTAAAAAAGAAATCATTAAGTATCCAAATTCGTCTCCATATGGAAGGCTCCACAGTCGGTGGCAGTGTGACAGTCGGGGGATCACGAGTTTAAAACATATGCAAAATTGCCTAAATGGCAGCCCAAAAAGTTCGTTTTTTAACTTTTGGAGAATTCATGCTACTGGTCACAAAGGGGGCAAATTTCGAAATGATTCACTTATGGGCTCCAGTTCCCAACTATACAGCATTGATGGTTAACTCCTACTGGTTTACCTTCAGCAGGTACCATTACCAAGGCAAAAGAGCCATTACTTTATAAGTAAGAAATTAAAATCTGACTGGCTTCAATGGAGACCAGTAGGACCGAAAGGGTTAATATTAAATTGCGGAAATATATTGTAAAATATATATCTATACTTTCGAAAAATGTGTTTGAAAAAAATACATGGAGTATAGGACTTGGATTTGGCTTGTGCTCCGCCTTAATAAATGAAGTTTTTACAAAACACGAATGTATTTCGCATAAAATCGTCATTTTAATTTAGATCTATTTTCTATTACATTTTCGATTAGATTATTTTCTATTAGATTCTATTTTCAAGATAAACCAAAGTATTATGATATGGGGAATAATAGCAACAGCAAAACAAAAGTTCCACGGTGAATGGTCTACTGTCTGGCTTTTGCATTTTCACCTTTGCCAAATATCAATGTTGCGTGCATTTCCGGATAACGGAACATCGTTAATTAGGATAGATAGTCTGACAAGAGTGATTTGTAGTAAAATTGGAATGCCAATGAAACCCTGGCACAAACAACCGAAGTCATTTGATTTCCGTGCGTCCTCAAGGGGGTATTTAAATAGCAAATCCATATTGGAAAATGCCCAGGTAGAACAAGGTGAAACCTGACGGCAAATTGATTCTTTTTAATTGTAGATGAGACTCGCTAAACGAAGGATTTTAATTTAGATGTCATTTGGAGATAAAATTTGAAGGTGTTACGTGGATCCCGGTGGTGGGAAAAGGCGGAAGTGGGTTTGGAAATGGGGTCAAGAACTACACTTTGCAATTTGCCAAATGAAATTCATAAAATAATTATTGGAACCAATGTTGCATACGTTCAGATAGCACTTATCTTAAAATTGTTATCATTTTATGATGGTGAAACATTTTCCACAGCACTCCAAAGGAAACTTTAAATGGAATTCCGAAAATACCGGAAGTATAGGTTGTCCATATTGTAACAACTAGCCTTATTCTGGCTTTGCTTGTCCTTGAAATTACGGCTGGCAACCTGGGTGGCGAAGGCCCAATACAAACCCCTACCACCCTCCTCGACAAACTACAAACGCCCTATGGCCCCATAGTCACACTGCCGTAAACAGCGACCACTACAAGTTCTGCAGCGTCGAAACCACTTACTTGTGCTGAAATTCCTAAGTTTTCAAAATTCTCGTTTGACATAACTGAGTTTTTTCAAATTGTTATTCACTGACCTAAGGGCATTTTTACGATGCCGAGGGGTTGGTTGGAGTTTAGAGACTGAAAAACATTCAAGATCACAGGTTTCCGGACTTTCGCGATTTTCATGGCGACTGGAAACCCTGATATTGTTTGTTTGCTGTTTTTAAACGCTTGTCTATTTCTGTAACACGAGGGCTAAACGCCAGTCCAGAGGATGAGCCTCCATCACCTATTTGGGAATTTGGTCTACGAGGGGAATTTCCACCCCTCTCGAGGAATCCTCGGAGAGCCTGGAGATCTACACGGGACCTCAGATTAAACTCTAATTCGAAATTGCTTTCACTTATGGAAATTCGATCATGTGTAAAAATTACCATGACTTTGACCAGGGAGCGAACCCCGCACCTTAGGATCGAGACGCATGTGTGTAACCAACTCGAAGGCCGCACTGATATTGCAGGTAAATTTCTTAAGATGACTTTGTAAGTCTATTTACATTGTTGGCTACCAATGGTTTGCCAACCAATTTTTCAAAATCATTTGGTTCTTAGATTTGTTTGTTGATTTTTAACTTTGGCCTACTTCTGCAGCACGAGGGCTAAACACCAATGACAGGGGATGAGCCTTCATCATTTACGTACTTGGGAATTTAGCCTACGAAAGGGACGTCCACCCCCTCTCGAGGAGACTTTAAAGACCAACAATCTACAAGGGATCTGGGTTTAAACTCTCATCCGAAAGAGTCGTCACTTCGAAAATTTCTCCCATCCGTAAAATACCGATACGAACAAAAAACATCCGCTCTGCAGAACTTCCAATCCACCAAGTGAAATTTGCTTAAAAAAACATTCTTACCTGGAATAATGATGCTTGACCAGCCTTTTAGAGGTCTTGTTCCCACAATACCGCCAGTGGTCGAGGCACAGAAAGTCATCTTTCTCTGCAGCCGATTTCCGGCAAATTCTTCACTACCCTGTTTCCAGGTGGATATTCCCCTGCAACCAGTTCCGAGTAAACATTCAGCTCTCCACCAGGAAGCACTGCGATCACTGCAGTAAAAGTCTAACGGCATCGACGAAACCTTTAAAAAATAAACAAATCTTGGAATGAACCTTGCTCATATATTTAGGAACAAAATACTGCTATAGCATTTTTCAATTATTGAGAAATTAACTAAAATGTATGCACAGTAGCACAAGAAAAAATGTTCTTACTTTTGGGAATAATTCTGTTAGGAACGCTGGCATATTAGTCAGCTGGCAGGTTAGCCTCTGAGGAGGCAAGATTCGATGTGAAAACTCCGGCAAAACATCTTCTGCGATTGGGCTGTGTAATTTCTAAAAAAATAAGTAGTAAAACGTTAAACAAAGTCAAAAATTAAACCGAGAGGGGTTAGCAAGGATTCAGAATAAGTATTTAAGTTACCTTGGAGCCAGGGCCAGTCTTTGATGTGTATGAGGGGGATTTTGGTACAATGTAACTAGGAGGATTTGTACAGGAGCCACCAGGAGACAGAATTGGGTTTGCGATGCCAGAAGACTGTTTGGAGGGAGAGTTAAAATGGATCCTCTTCATCTTCCTGGCCCTCATGTTACGATGCTCCGTTGTCTCTGGCATTGAGTGAATAATGTGGGTGGTACGCGTATATACAGTAGCCGTAGATTTGGTGAAAATGAGATCGCGAAGGCAACTGCTTCCCTCGACTGATGGCAACGAGGTAGACATCAATGGCGTCACAAAAAATGACGTAGAATGGAAATTCCTGAAATACAAAACGAAACCGTAATTGAAATTCATTACCAAAATATACTCTCGAAGTAACAGATCTGATTGATTGAAATTTAAAGTGGAGCAAAATTCGCTAAAAGAGCAATAGTCTCCAGAACAAGCAACATACCTTAAGTGCACTGGCTCATCCCAAACCATGTTATGAAAGCTTCTTGAGTGGAGCTCCTGTTCTTTAAGCAGCAACAGCCATCTATTTCAAGAAACAACAAATTTGTTATTGGGGAGGTAAATCCTATACAATGTTTCACGATATTAAAAACTGCAAAATTAATACTCGCACACAAAGAATTAATCTCTGCAACACAGAATATGTTATTCACGCTGCGTGTAAAGCTTAAAAAATATTTACACGTTCCCAATTCATCCATACCTCGCTTTACGGCCTAGATACGTTCCGGAAAACTTGGCCGTAAAACGAAAATCCGTATAACGAATCAATTCTTCATGCATCGTTATTTTAATTTTTCCAACGAAACATTGTGGGCCGTAGATCAAAAATGATATAATTAAAAAAAGCCGTAATAGCGAAAGGCTGTATGGCAAGGAGCAGGTGTAGTCCCCAAATAATAGTCAAAGTACAAACAACCAAAATGCAAATAAATAATTCTATTTACACTTAGGAGAGAAAAAATGAAGATATGCAAGTATTGTTATACTAATATTCTTCATAATGGAAATTGAGCTAGTCTCCAATTAATTTTTAGAAAAATTAAGCAGGTTGCAGACAAATGAAACTTAAAACAGAAATTACCTCTCCAACAATCCCATGCACATAATCAAGGTCAGCTCTTTAGGTGATAAACCAATGAATCTGGTGAATGAAAAGCATCTATATGCTGTCGGTGCACCGGAAGCAATATCATCTAAAAAATTTTAAAAAAACACTATAAGAAATATTCCAAAACTATTGAAAGGTTTCCAGATGAAGTATGTACAGTAAATTCATAATTTCAGTCTCCAAAATGATGGGAGGAATATTTTTTTAAAGCAGGCAGGAATTAAGCACAAGAACCAATCGCTTGGGAAACTGAAAACACAATATAACATTAAATAAAAACAGCAAGCGCGATCTAACAATTAGCCTATCAACACTTCAAAAATAATGACTTAGAAATCATTAGCTTACCATCGAGACATGATCTGTATACGTTTTTGGGATGATAAATATTGAAAAGGCCTTTTAACAAGTGCTGTTTACTGGGAAGGCAAGTCGTCAAAATACCTAAAAATAATTCAATAAACACATGGTAAACCAACTACGATATTCAATGTTAAATGAAAAAAATGTGGCTATGATATCGCTGGGTTTTATAAATGGTTTTAAGTGCATCCTTTACCAGGAGACTAAATAATTTTAAAAAAGTATATTGCAATAAAGTGATCCTACCTTCTCTATACACCAATTTCGGAATAAGATAAACGCTGGGCCAGTGCAGATATGGAGATTTTACTTCACGGCGTTCAAACAACTCAGGGTGATTGCATACTTTTCGGAACTGCATGACGAGATTCATTAGGCTGGAGGTGGCACACTGTGACTGTGACGTGGCTTCTGTACTAGCCGAAGAATGCAAAAGATCTTCGATGGAGATCTTTTGCTTCAAACCTTGATACAAACGCTTTTGACGCGTTGTCAGGTGGCAGTACATTAAAATTTCAATCTTAAAAAAGCAAAATAAATTAAATCAAAAACTTGAAATGATATCAGAGTTGATATTCTTCCTAATAACTTAATGTTATTAGCCCATTGAGACAATGGGAATAGCTAATATGGAAGACTTACTTTATCGGACAGCTCGTTTTCAACATCTTTCTTTATCCTTCGTAACATAAAAGGTTTCAGAATCATATGTAATCGAGAGAGATGTTCTGTAAGGAAAACAAGCGTTTTTAAGAAACTCAATTTTTAAAGATGAATGACATTGCAATCTATGTGATCTTACTTTCATCGATCGTGGATTTGTTTTCAGCATGATTTTCGATGTCTTTTGAGAACCACTCGTTAAATTCCTCGTGCGAATCAAACAGAGTTGGCATAATAAAATGCAACAGGGCCCAAAGCTACAAAATATAAAGGATAAAGATAATTAAATCTTGTATATCTTTTCATATCTAAAACTAACTACTAAAATATGTCTTCAAATAGGCTTTCAACGCATTTTTAAACAAAATTTCGAATAGTTACTTCCATACCTCAGCCATGCTGTTTTGAATAGGAGTACCAGTCAGCAATAGACGATTCCGGCAGTTGAAACCAAGCAAGATTTTCCATCGAACGCTAGTAAAGTAAGAAAAACGAATAAACATCTTCACCACTCTGATTGCTCTTTTTGCTTTACACTATTTTTACAACATTTTGTTATTTTCATTAAATGTCACAGAAATTTTAACAAATGCATACACAGTAGATAATTAATTTGGAAAAATAGGCTAATTTTCTTTACATGAGACCTGTCTCATACAAAAAATGTTGTCATATTTAACAACGTTCCCACAGATATGAAATTTAAAACTTCCCTGACTTTTTAAAACAGTTTTTCCTGCCCATCATAACAAATGACATGTAAACAACTTTTTGTATTCCCATGTTGTTCAAAGAAACTGTTGTAGAATCAATTTAAAATACTTCTACTTTTTGCAGCACTTTAAAATCACACAAATTATAAATAAAATATTTTCCCTTGGCTTGTTTGAATTAAAAATCATAACTAAATTAAATAAGCCAAAATAACTTTTTTTGTATTAAAATATCTATTCCAGATATGGAATATAGAGCTTTTATCTACCTTGAACTGCTTTTGATGGCCTGAGCTTCATCCAATACCATGTACTGCCACTTGATTCGCTGAAAATATTTCACATCTTGTACCACCAACTGATAGCTGGTGATTAACACATGAAAAGATGCATCTTCTGTATGAAGTTCTTTTTGATTCCAAAATTTGCGTAAAATTTTGCGATCGCTTGTATTACCCCAGTAAGGCAAAACCTAAAAATAAATTTTTAATCACAAAAGATGAGATATTACAATATCGAGATAAATTGTGCTACAACACAATTGACGTATATCATCCTATGTTAATACGCATGCTTGTTTCTTTGGATACAATTGACAGTTCTGGAATATAGAGATACATGTTGCTAATCAAATGCAGAAAATAAATACATACCTTAAGCTTGGGCAAAAATCGACT
The DNA here is from genome assembly GCA_034698625.1 of Julus scanicus. Lineage (NCBI taxonomy): Eukaryota > Metazoa > Arthropoda > Diplopoda > Julida > Julidae > Julus > Julus scanicus. The sequence goes on along the minus strand of JAQGBW010000835.1, from coordinate 24,849 downwards.
AAATTCTTGCTGCCAGTTGTGCAAAGTTGAAGCTGGAGCAATGACCAGGAACGGACCCCAAATATCCTGTGACTGAAGAAGGAAAAAAATATGAGTCATAATTTGTTTAGGAAAAAATACATTGTTAACAATGAGTAATTACCTCGGCAATATGTGCTAAGAATGCAATACTCTGCACTGTCTTTCCCAAGCCCATTTCGTCAGCCAGAATGCCATTTATCCCTTGGTCATAGAGATTAGCCAACCAATTCATTCCCTGTAAAAAAATATTCAAATTGTTTTCACCTCAAAATGTACTATATTTTGTAAAAGTTAGTGGTTTATCAAAATTTTAACTTTTTGTAAGTTCAAATTTTAACAAATATTCTAAAGTCATATCTTATCATTACATACCTTGAGCTGATAAACTTTTAATTTCCCTTCAAAAAGATTTGGCTGAGGTCGATCTTGTTCGGTGCTTAAACTAGGATCTGTTAACCGGAATTCTTCTCCAACTGAATTGTAGGGAAATGTGAAATAATGAAGTTTAAGTCAAATAATGAATGAGGTAAAAATGTGCAAACGAAAATTTGATGGAACTCACAGTTGTCTTGCTTCAACATAGCCGAGAACAAATCGTTATCAAATGCTTTGCTCTATAATAAAACACAATATTTATTAAGCACAACTGCTGACATCCAATAACAGAAGAAAAACAACAACATTGGGATTTAACGGATTTTAAGGATTTACCGGCTGGGTATTAGATTTAAAAGAAATCTGATTAACCTTTGATTGATGTGCTTCATATGCATTCTTGGCATTCTGCAGAGCCCTTTCCTTCACTTCCTCAGGATCTGTAATTGAAGATGAATTGTATCACTGGCGACAACAAATTATACATGTAATTTGCGTTGAGAAAATATGCAATTCAACGTACTATAATCATCCACCAGCCCATGGGGCAGTGGTTCATCCTCGAGGTGGCTCAGAATCTTTTCTTGCATGGATTCGTGACCAGCACTACCCATCTTTCGACTCATGAAGTGAGCATATAATTCTGTTTGAGTGATTAAGAAATTCAGCTTCCTCTGTTGACGCTTTGCCTAAAAAGGATCACATTTCATGGTAAGTTGGATGTATTCCCAAACACAGAATCTTTAAACAAGTAGCGATAGTAATACCTCTCTCAACTCTATATCCATTTTGAGCTGTTCCTGGGCCTCTTTCTCGGCCCTCTTCCGCAGCTCCCTTTCAACTTTGTCATACCGCTTCCAATACAATAACATTTCACGGGTAAGCCGCTTCGCCCGAGCAGGTGCCTCCTTTAGGGACTTTTGGAACTGAATAGCTGTTTTGCGTATTTCTTTTTGGCAAGCTTGAGCCATCTAAAGAGAAATCGTCTTTTAGTTTATTTTTCTATTTTAAAAATACAAACAGCCTTCCTTCTAAATGAAAGCTTTTTAAAATGTACCTTTTTACAATTTGTCAGTATTTCCTTATGGGCAGATACTTTTTGTTTTTGAGCCTGTAAATAGAGAAGATAGAAATAAGATTACAAATATTAACATAATTTCAATATACGGTAGAACCCGCTTAAGATGTTTTCCCGTTAAAAAGTCAAATCTCATGGTCCCAAGAGTAAAATTATAATGTACATTTTCTCAAGTAATAAATTTCCCCAATTAAAAATGTTCGAAAAATACTGTCCCGTAAAGTACAAAGTCTAATTGAATTATATTTACCCTGGGAATTTCCTTTTTAGCTATAGAAATCCAAAGTCGCCTCCTTTTTGCTGTCAAAGCCGCCTCTGTTAAAGCTGCACTTTTTTTCTTGCTTTTAGTCGGGACTCCTTCCATCACAGATGGACTGCCCTCCCTTTTAATATTCAACTGGGAATGCGGTATATGGTATCCATGCATCTGTTCTTGTTTTATCATGTGCTCTTGCATTTCCTGTAGTTTCTTTTCCTTTCTTTTGATTCTCTTTAACTTTGCTGCAAAAGCAAAAAGTCGAAAACAATTTTATGTCACTCACATTTATGTTACTTTGGGGCCATCATTATAAAACTTCGTTTCCTGATTAAGCATAACATCCAAGCTAATTTAAAGCCAACAAAAAAAATATCTTTTAAAATATTTACCTTTCATCTTCTTTTCCAACTTCTTTTCCTTGGCCTTCTTCTTGTTTCCAGAGATTGACTTTTGGTGTTCTGGGAAACGATCATAATTGGACAGCAATCCAACGCTGTAATACTGATACTGTTTAAGCTAAAAAGAAGTAATTATTTCACTTTCACTAGACCTTAGTGCTTACATGTGTGTATGAGTAAAGTAAGAAATAATGCTTTACCTCCTTGTCGAGTCGAAATTCGTCTTGGCATCGTTTTCTTAAAACATGCATTTTCAACATGACTTTTAGATCTCCTTCAGATATGTCTTCTTCGTCTTCATTATCTGAGCTATCACTTACCAGTAAAGTCTAAAATACAAGCAACATATTAGCCATTATAATGCAAAAAAAACAAAAAAACCATAAATTACATTTCAGAGCTTTCATTAAATTATTTAGGTCTTATAAGGGCTAGGTGTCACAACAAATCTGTACTAGAGGTAATTTGCCCAATGGTCATTTATTAAATTAAGGTAATTTGCATGATGTTGTTGACTGATTTTTAACGTCGGCCTATTTCTGCAACTAATCCAGGGGATGAATCTTCATCACCTATCTGGAAATTTGGCCTTTGAGGGGTCTTTAACGTGCAACAACAATCAACACCGGACCTCGGTTTAAACTCTAATCCAAAAGAGCCGCCACTTTGGGAATTTCTCCTATCCGTAAAAATTCTCATTGACCTCGACCGGGGAGTGAACACCGCATCTTACGATAGTAACCCACTCAACTGCTGAATAGCTTAATTTGAATCAAATTCTGTATAACTATGATGTTCTCACCTTTAGCCATTTCCTGCCTTTCTTGATCCTGCTGAAATTATACAGCCTTGCCTTATCAGATCTTCTTTCTGCAAGTTTAAATGTCAGTTTGAATAAAGCGGAAACTGGAAGAAACTTTAGAAAATGCGTAATAGCTGACGTGTAAAAAAATCACCTAATTTAGTGGAAAGGATTCCATTCACTACTTGTGCACCCTGCTCTTCTGCATCTACTGGTAAACGCCATTCCGAATCGATATCCACGGTATCCTCACCATCACTAATAAGTAATAATATGTTTCAAATGTGTCAATTTTTCATTTTTTTTGTGGTTTTGGTGACAGCAAAAGTTCAAGAAGGGTACTGCTCCCACCTTAAATTTATCGAAAAGATGTGCTCTACATGGTTCAAAAACGTGTCCAGTTTCATGGCCTGCTGCAGTCGCTGCAAGTGCAGAGGCTTGGCCATTGCTGCTGGACATTCAGACATACTGCCATCAAGCGAAACCGCCATCACTAGAAAAACAGATTATGGTCAATACTTAGAGAAAAAATACTAAATTTCCATTAAATTTCAGTTCTCAACATGAAACGAGCAAAGCTTATAAAATTTGTTCAGAAAACAAGCATGCCAAAATTGTTCATCCGCAACTTCACAATGTTTTCCTGCATTCAAGTATGAATTTAATTAATTAGAAATTGCATGTTTAGACGAGTCCCAATTATCCAAGTGCCCGTCCGAGCAATATAACATACTACATATGCATTATGCCATTATAATAAATACGTGTAATTTTCCACAAAAAGCGCAAATGTGCGTTGCTCCTTGATTTATGCAGCTTTATAAGTTTTAAACTGCTGGATCACTGTATCAATTATGAAAATTTTAGCAAAATCGATTCATCATCCGTATTATTCAAGTTTTTGGTTATTTGAGGTACGTTCAATCCTCAGATAATTGAGATTCCACTGCTTAATAATTCCTTAAAACCAAGTATCGTCAAAACAGATCCAAATGGTCCAGTAGCAATTCAAGGAAATTCACTGGATCATCTGTTTTTAGCTAAATCAGCTGGACCAAGGGGATCATGTAGCCATCTAACTATCCCAAACATACAAAAGCCATCATTCCAAATTTAAAGTTGAGGGCTGTCAGGCACTGTAGATAACTTTGAAATTATGAGAAAAAAATGGCTTGGTTCTAGTATTAGTGAGGGTGGGAGGAAGGCGATGGCCTGTGGAAATTTTTTGTTCGTAGCTTAAATGTTGGATCACCCGAGCTAAAATTATAAAAGAAAAATTGGAATTGAATGCACTAGTATTACATGACACAGTAAAATGGCATGTACTAGTAAAACCGCGCATGTCAAATTAAAATATGACAAATATATATACAAATAATTGCAAAGGCAATGTCATTGGCCAAACTTATTGTCATTTCTTTTATGCTAGCACCACAATTTCACGATAAGCATTAGAGGAAAAAACACCTTTTCTTGACCAATCAAATTTAATAAAAATTGGCTTATCTCATAGTACAAATATTATTTTACTAAACAAACAGCAGTAATGTTCACCTGACACTTCACACGTTTGCTTATATTGCGAGAAGCACAGGACGGCGAGAGGATTCGAGAGTACTCTCATTATACAAGTTTTGCAATAACATATTAAACCCAAATGTTCACAATTTGGATAATTGAACTGTGAAGCGAGCATAAGTACAGGATCAGATACATCTTAATTTGATTGTCATTGCCATAAGGACAATGAAAACGTTCAATATTTGTTCCTTATCATAGCCATTAAAAATCAGTCTGTTTTTATTTTCCGGTTTCTAAACAATCGGTTTAAAATCTCATGCAAAGGAGACACCACTTTAGGGAATTTCACACACCCGAAAAATTCTCACCAGACCATGGAGCAAAATCCACATCTAAGAATAGACGGCAAACACGCAACCTTTAGACTGCCAGCATCAGCTTAACGTCTCGTACACCAAAGTGGTGCCCAAGAACATTGGAATGGGCATGTCACCCAGTTGCAAGCAATCGGCTTAATAGGTTTTATTGTATGGGCACACCATATATTTACAGTGGGATAAGATGTAGATACCCGTGCCTACTTTACTGCTGGGCAACACCCTTATTAAAGATTAACCTTAGTTTTTTATATTTAATGCATTGATGATGGCATGCAAAACCACAATGCTGAGACCCAAATTATGTATATCATTATTACAAATATGTTAGGAAAAATAATAAGATTGGCTATAGAATTCATCATGAAAACAAATCTTTTATTAAACATGATGGCAAGTTAAATGTGAAAAAAATGTATTTTGTGCAGAATTACATCTTGTAAGTGAGATCATGTGACCATACCTATATTTCTTTGCAGGAAAGCTCCATATATACTAAGAGAACATGTCTTGTGGGACTCTGCCCACCTGGCAATTCTGATTATAATTTTTGGATTTGGGTTGTATTTTTTGGTAATTTATTATAGATGTGAAGAGAGGAAAAGGCACGGTGAAGCCATTTTTAGAGGAACTGTCATGGCATTTGCCTGGAAACAACTGGAAAACCACGAAAATCACAGTCATGGTAAGGGACCCAAGAATTGAACCCAGGTCTCCCGAATGAAAGGCCGATAGCGTTACCACTACCCCACCTAGCTCGGTTTCTTGCTTCACATTAAGTTGCACTATAAAACTCGACAATCATTAAAAAACACATCAAACTTTGCACTTAGTTCGATGGTGCAGGTTAGATGATAGAACAGGCTTCCTAGCAAAACAATGATGTCCAAGTCGCTAGTGGGTAAGAGCAATCTTCTAAAATGGATACGCCCCTACTATATGTCATTTGTTGCCTACAATAGGGTACCAAGTCAAATTGAATGGTCGCAGCCAAATTATACAGGAACTATCATAGCATTTGTCTAGAAACAACTGCAGAATGCATCGTCAGGAATGCTGATCCGGTTTATCAATTGCCAGGCAGCAATGCAAAAGACTAGATCTGCAAACCTATGATCTCATAAATTCTTTATTAGCTAACAAAAGTTTTTTAGATTTCTGGTCAAGTTTAATGCCATATATTATCAAATGGTGAAAACATGATTATATACGGCTTAACTTTTGAAACATAGATAAAACTATGTGATCCATGCACATATGAGCATCTTTAAATTATAATTACCTATTCAATCATTCCTGGGATTAACATTCCGGAACTCATGCTAATATCGTCCAAATAAATGAAACCATCTTCTGAGTCTAACTCAGAAGATGGTCAGAATATGCACTATTTCATCGTGTTAATTACATGTATACGTTTATGCAAAAAAACTATACATTTGATATTGACCAAATTGATTCAATATTTCACCAGCAAAAGTTGGTGTGCATAGCCTTTTACTTATTCATCAATTTAAAGATTGGATCGATTCATTTCATGCCACAACACAGCAAACACGCTACTTATACACCCACGTAATGACCTACAAAATTGATTACAGGAATTCGATAAAAACTACACAATATATATCGTTAGTTATTAAACCAATTTAAAACCCATATTTGTCGGCATGTAGGCAACAAAGGCAGACGACGCATGTTTTTCAATCAAATTTGTGCAACTTACCTCGAGTTAATCTCACCGACACATGAAATAATTTGGTCGTGAGCTTTTCCTTTCAACTTCACGGGCGTTGGTTGTACTCCATCACGATGACAAAAAAGAAGGCCCTCGCAGCAGGGCTATGAAAAAGCGTTCCATTTTAGGCCTACATCGTTTCCGCCATTATGACAGAAATGGTTGAAGCGCCGCAGCCATTTCAACGTCGTCTGCACATTTTATACCACTCGTTGTATTTTACACGTGCTCGATTCTGGCTTAGTGGACGTTTCACGGAAAATCTACAAAATACTAACAAAATGGTAATAATTTCAAGTTTTAATTCATTTATAAACCGTTGTTTAAGTTGCTGAATGAATGTACAATTTATTTTAATTGTGGCTAGTGTAAAGCTATCGAATTCTGGAATTTTAGGATACTTTCAGGTGATGTGTTGCTTGCTAGTCTGTTATGGGTTTTGTTAAAATTTAGACGATTAGGTGGATTGGAAAGGAGGAAACTAGGTTAATTACAAAATACCCTGTTATAGTGTCATTACTAATGCCGTGCATTCTTCATTTATGCAAAGAAAATGCATAAAACTGCATTGTACCCCACCTTGGATGCTCATGGTTCTCAATATCCAAACGCACCCTTGTCACATTATAACCATGCCATGGATTACTCTAGAAAATACATACGTACTATTTATTATTCCTCATGTTGATTTACAAGACCTGTAAGGTTAAACTCATCATAAAGTCAGTAAAAAAGTGGGGCAAAATGCCCATAATTGAATCACTATTCCCAACTGACTTAACCATGCTTACTCGATTATATAAGCTATATGTATTCTACCCCAAAAACATGCTATCAAACTTTTGTTACACTCTTGAAAATTATTTTTCAGTAAATTTATCATTTTTTTATAATTAATTACAAGAGTGACAGCCTGACAGGATATGTAAAGTTGTAGATGTATTGAATTATCACAAGAATCAGCTTCAGAAGGAAATCCATATTGTCAGGGTGTCCAGCAGCCATGAATTATGCTTGAAATTTTTTCCAGTAAATTTGCGATAGATGAATGTAGTCACAATAATTTTTTTTTTATAAATTTCAGCCTAAGATGAAGAAACCAAAGTTTGCGCAAATGAAGCGTATGATTACTCCACGCGATGCTCGCATGTAAGTTACCGATTGACGACTAGCTTTTTTTGCATCAATTTTAGTAATTTTTAATTTTGTAAAAAGCTAAATTTGCTTTTGTAGCGAAACCAAAGTCTTAAAATATTTATCCCTAATAATCTTTCTAGAAGCATTTTTGTAAAAGACAAACCTTTTAGTTTGAACTTGTTAAAAAGCAAGCAATTTATAGTATGTATCTAACATTCATTTTAGCAATGACAAGGACAGAGCCCCTCCAAAGAAGAAAAAGGAAGATCCACATGAACTGAAAGTCAAGGAGACGTAAGTTAATACATCAACTTAAACACATATCTGTAAATGATTAATTTGAATGATTCTAATGACTTTTAAAATTCCAGCCCTCAAGTGTCGTCGGCATTGTTTTTTCAGTACAACACGCAGTTAGGTCCTCCATATCACGTTATTGTGGACACCAACTTTGTAAACTTCTCCATTAAAAACAAGCTTGATATCATTCAGTCAATGATGGATTGCCTTTATGCAAAATGTAAGTAGTGGCCTAATTCTGATTGATTTCGTTGCTTTGAAAATAAGTATGAAACAATCTATTGTTAAAATTTAACTAACTTTCCCAAGTCTGCAGTTGTGCAAATTATTGAAGTGCAAACTGGCAAAAAACACAATATGAAGGGTGTTCATTATCCCAGAAAATAGTGAGATCTTAAATCAAATTCTTTTTCCTTTTCAGGCATTCCCTACATTACTGATTGTGTAATGGCAGAATTGGAAAAATTGGGTAGCAAATTCCGCATAGCGCTGAGGTAAGGAATTTTTCATGTTGCATACAAAATCGACTGTATTCTAACTTCTTTAGCGAGTTAGGTGGGTTAGTGGTAACGCCACCGGGCTCCTTCCTCTCTTCTGCATTTTCATTGGATTTTACTTACATTTTTTTACAGAATTGTGAAAGATCCCAGATTTGAGCGTCTGCCCTGTTTACACAAAGGAACATATGCTGATGATTGCATAGTCCAGCGAATTACGCAGGTATGTATTTTTCCCAATCGAGTAAAAAAAATTAAAAGATATTGACAAAAAATACTTACACAATACTCGTTTTTAGCATAAATGTTATATAGTTGCTACTTGTGACAAGGATTTGAGAAGACGGATACGTAAAATTCCAGGGGTTCCCATCATGTACCTTTCTCAACGCAGGTAAAACTCAAATTCGATCTGGTTTCCTTGAATTTTAACCAAAATTGCACACTGACTTAATATGTTCACTTCTTCAGGTACACCATCGAGCGCATGCCAGACGCCTACGGCGCACCAAAGGTGTGAAGTTTCTGTAATTGAACAGAGTTCAGCATTAATTTGTATTAATAAACCTATCAAAACAAATATCGTGTTTAAGGTTCAAAATTTATTTTTGCATACCTAATGGACAGCAAATTACAAGCGATATTAATCATGCCATGTTTTAAACATCAGAATTCTAGTAAAATCTACGTCGCTTGGGGAAGGAAAACACGAAATGGATGAGTTCAAGGTTAAGCAAATTGAAAACTTCATTCAGGGGTTATCTTTCTTTTGCTCCTCAGAAATTCTAAAAAGAAATAAATGTCTTGCTTCAAAAAAAAAGAAAATAATAACACACATGGAAGCAGATCTAAGCGCAAAAGTTCAAGTAAGAATAGCGGTTTCCGTCCTACACACTATGAAAAAAAAAAGATATTCAATTTTACATTATAAATATGACGGGTAGTCGCTCGAGCAGACTACGAATGAATTGGAAATAAATGTCATTTCCAACTATGTTATGGTTATTTTACACTTGAAATTAGGAGAAATATCCCCCAAAGTTTACATGTATGGAAATTGCAAGGGCTAGTTCGCACCAGAGAAAATGTGTAACAATCAGAGGAGGGTAAAGGGTTGCTTTGCTACATATTATCCAAATTTCAAATTATTGGTGCTTTGTTGTAGGAAAGTGAAACTAAACTAGACAAAAAATTAAACGATAAGTATCACCTAACCTACACAAATACAATCACGTCCCCAAGAATTTCTAAGTATTGAACTAGTTCTGGCAAAATGCCAAGACACGTACTATAAGGATCAACCAGAACTGTTTTACCCAAAAACGAGCATGGCCCAAAGATGAAATGTTAATTGCTGTCGGATTTGTGAGGCCTGCTGGTCCATTAGGTGTTTTTTTTTTGTTTGGACAACAGCTCATATTGAATAATTTTATGACTGAGTTTCCAGATGTTTATTGATGTCAACTTTTGCAAATTATTCATAAAAACTAACCAGACCGATAACTAGTTTAATAATCATTTATAATATTTTTTATCCGGCCGTTTGCCTTCATGATGCATCCCAACTAACAGTGGTCTTCAGTCATTTTTTGAACAAAAAGTCATTGTGAAATTAGGCCAAACAATAGCCATGGTCATGTTTAACAATAAATATATCCTACGAGATTCAGCACAGACATGAGCTGTAACACATTTTCAATAATATGTTCAATTTAAAGAATTCATTCTTAGTCTAAGCATCCAACTGTTATGCTGCAGTTCATTAATTACCCAAATCTTGCACCACAACTTGTCAACTTATTAACCTGGTGTGAACTAACCTTTAAACGCTCAAATTTATATGCACGAGTAAGAACAAACTGTCAAGCTTACAGAACTACTATGTGGCATGAGCCAACATTGTCAATAATGATATAGTCAGGAGGCCTTACAAATAATAAATGTGGAATAATACCTCAATGTCAGGGAAAAGTAGCAAGAAAAAATCATGGTAGGAAGTGGCCAATCAATTCATTTTAATTTGATGTTCAAGGGATTTTATTTTTCCATGCTGCAAAATCAACTTCTAAATTTCTTATTTACTCCTACAAAATGATGGAATTGTATTTTATTACCCTTTAATCACATTTCCTAAGCTCAACACTTTTGTATTTCTATTTTTACTTTGCTTTGCATGATAAAACTAAACAAAACATGACTAATCAACTGGAAAGCTAGCACTAAAATTAGCTAATTTTTGAGTTTGAGATTATTGTATATTTAAATTACTTGGTTTTACTTGACTTGTATTTTTAAATAAAAATTTAAAAACTCAAATAATTCGATTTCATGAATATTAATTTAGAATAACAGTAGAATTCCGATTATTAAAGTCCGTATTAGCTTTATAATATCCAATTTTGTACATAAAAAGTTTAAAACAGATAAAATATAAATACAAAATGGGAAAATGTTAATATACTAAATACGAAAATCCATACTATCAGAGTTTTCGGGTATATGTCCACTTTAACTCGAATAATCGAGATTCCACTGTATGTTATTTGCAACCGATTTAAAAAATCGACGAAAGTGAGTAATGCTTTCCATTTGAAACATTTGTCAACGCTAAATAATCCTTAATACATACAAAAATTACCAATAACTTATATAGCTTGTTTAATTTTCAAGCAAGTCCCCAAGTCCCCACATAAACTGATTTTTGGTGTACATCCCCGGGAGGGATTCATGAGTTTTGTTAGTAATCTGCTAAATTAGATTATCCAAAAATGACAAGACTAAAAATCAAAGTTATCAAGTTTTATTATTTAGTGATTAAATTGCTTTTTGATATTGCAAAAATATTGCATAAATTAAAAAAAAAGGATTACATTTATTGTTATTGTATTCATTTTTGGACAACCAGTCTTACACCATTCTACCTAGGAAAACACCCAATCACTAATGCAAGAGAAAAAAGTAATGCAGATGGTCACAAACGACTTAAAAAGAATTTTGTTAAAGGTAAAGGTTGACCAAAGGTTCCCAAGTTACCCCGGTGCCTCTTCCTTCCACCATTTATTCAGAATTTTGGAGCAGGAAAGTGGGGAGCAATGACTTTCAAGTGCTGTGTATTTTGGTGGCTTGTTTGTTCTAGATGACAAAAAAAATCGTATTCACCAATAAATTGGAAAATTTTGGGATGCTCAAGAATCTTAGGGTCCAATTTATCGCTTATTGAATGCAAGCATTCCATACACAAACATTAGAGCAAACAGCATTAAAAAGGCAAGCGGTGCTAGAAATAACGAAAACAAAATTAAACTGATAGACGAGCAATTTGCAGAGAGTATAATTCAAGAAGAATTGCAAACTTGCGAGGGAAATGAATACTGTGATACCTTTCTAGTGGGTAAAGACACATCAGAATTCTGACATTTTACGTACACTTTTATGACAACAGAAGGCGTTCTTGGGGAGGATGGGGCACATGGCCTGATGCGGTTGGCCGCTTTGTTTACGAAACATCACACTAAAAAGGAGAGTTCACAAATGGTATTTGTTATCTTCTATTAGATACGCTACTTTTAAACACATATGTATAGGACATGACAGCTCCCATCGGAGCTTGTTTTGGCGAATTCTTTCTTATCTTTAAACGATTAGTATTACGTTATATTCGTTTTTTTCTGTTTGATTTCCACTAACTATTAGCGAGCCCCTCTCATGTTAAACGCGCATTAAACTAATTTGGAAGAAAGCAACAGAAACAAACACTCCCTGCAAAATGAAGTTTTGCGATGGAATAGCAAGCAATTGGGCGCGTGTCGCTATTCCGTCAAAAAAAAAAAGAAGCGTTAAAAGTTGAGCTTGATAAGGATGGCGAAATAGTAAAAGTTAAAAAGAATAAATAACGGTCCGACAAGCACAGCTTCATCAAAATTTACCTTGCAAACACAGAGGTATGACATAACCTCTATTTAAAACCGTATCAATTTTTGAAAATTGGAAAAATTGGGGCATAATTTTGCGGCTTATGAACATATGGATTTTTAATGCTAAGGGGTTAATTTTTTTTTAAATTTTCCCCCTTATCTGTAAAGCTGCATAATGAATTAATTAATTCAGTGCCCGAAACGAGCCCTGTTTTTGTGTTAGCATAAAACAACTGACAAGTAAATGTTAAGAAAATAGCCAAACAAAATTACTTAAATCTTTGTGGAAACAAAAGTGAATTTTCAAAACCAGATTTACCTTGGCAACTCATGAAAATAGAATTACGAAAGGGTATAAAGGAAGACAGAAAAACGAGCCTGGCATCAAGCAAGATTTTTAGGTTACTATGCCAGTGACCCTAGTTGGTAAAGTTATTTAGAAGTTACTTGGAAAGTTACTTAGCAAAAAAGCGTTTTAATAAAATGGGGCAATTCGCTCATAAATTAATTTTTTCTCTCCTTTATTCGTGTTTTGCTTTAAAGATTTGGAGCATTTAGATAGTTACTCGCAGAAATCTTAAAACTTGGGAAATATTTGCTAGTGTTTACCCAAAAAATGAATCTGATATAGAGTTCGTCATACCAAGAAAATAAAAATGTTCCTCCAAATTTAACTAGGCAGGGCTACAACAATAATAAAGATTCGGCTTAAAATGGCGGGGAAAACACGAGTGGGCACTGCTCGTCAAGGGCCAAACCTATCAGGCTGTATCTGGCAAGACTGCATCCGACTCGTACGAACAGGATATTGCTGAACCTGCAGGCCTCAGCTGTCTTGGGCTAGACCAAGACTTACCTGTTCGGATACATTTTCAAGCAAATGTCCATGTGACCTTTACTTTGCTGCTCTATCAGCACGTTGCTGCTCATTATGCTTTTGTTTTCGTCGTTTAAAATTTCCACTGAGGTTATTCCCGTTCGTTCCACATTCGAAAGATGTTTACTTTCAACACGCCCGCAGCGGCTATTATCGTGGCCATTGCGTCTGACTGTAGCTAATCCTTTTGCCAATGATAACGTTGATAGCTATACACGTACTCATGTTGTACACCTCCCGTGTGCTCCCCCATCTCTTCCACACTTAGCTGGTCACGATTTCGAAACAACTGCCCTTTGGAAACGCACATTTCCTCTGCCGGTCGAAACTAAAGGGTTCGGATGGACTAGGATCAAACTAGTTGCATAATTCTACGCGGAGGTGGGAAACAGCGATGCAATCGCCGGTAAGAATGGAAGGAAAACTCCATGTATACGTGAGTGTGCATGTGTGCGAACAGAAGTCGAGAGATGGGGGACCAGGGGAAACAGTCACTGCTGCGATAAAATGGTGGACTTGTAATTGGTGATGAGTGTCAATGGCGTCGAAACCTCGTGGTTTTAATACATGGCCAGAACGGAGAGATTTGGGGAGTTTTTAAGTTTTCAGATGAACACTTTAGCTAATGCATCCGCTCCTGCGCTGGCGATGAACGCCTTCGATGGGTGGAACGCCACATCAAAGATGGATTCATCGAATTTCTTGCGATGGGATGTGATTTCTTGAACGCACGTCTTATTGTCCAAGTTCCACAAGCGAATTGAACAATCATGGCCTGGAACGATAAAAGTGGAACTTTTCCTATAGTCTTTTGAAAATGCCCATTGAATGCCTTAAATCGTTGGGTCTTAAACAGTACTCCAAAGTTGGATGAATTCCCATTTTAAGCATTAAGGCCATTGCAACATGCAGGTGGATTCAAACTCAATACATACGACTTTAAAATTTTTTGCTAAGGACCAATAAGTTTTAAAGTTTAATCGCTGTTCTAGCGAACAACAAATTGTTTAGGAATCCAATTTTTCATCAAAACAATGAAATTTGTTATTTTCTTTTATCCTTACACCTATCAACAATCTACAAAATGATAATAGTAAAAAAATAAAACCGAAATAACTTACTTCCAGATAATAAGAATAGTCCATTTGGATCAATGGCTAAACACGTGACTGCATCCAAGTGGGCCACCATTGAATGGACCATTTTACCTGAAAATGCAAGCAAACAATTAAAAGATAATTTATTAAATAATTGAGAAAAACAGGAGATGGAAATGGTATCGGCTTAAAAAAAAAAGTCACGCACCCGTGTGATTATCAAAAAACCTGATGTGTCTATCCTCATGAGCTGTGATAGTAAGAGGCAAGGTAGGGTGGCTCACAACTCGATTGATTTGCTTGCAAAGTGAATTTGAGTCTAAGAAAGTATGGAAAAATAAAGAAAAGAAAACATGTTAATAATTCAGCCAGAAGTATGAAATACGACAATTAATTTGAATGTCGGACGAGCCACTCGCATGCACACAAACGAATTAATCAACTGATAAAGGAAAATAATGTTCCAACCAACAACATATCGCAAAAAAACCTCTGGAAAATTACCATACTTGATCACTAGTTTCTTACCTGCATTTTGGTTACTTTCTAGATGAATAACAGGCTTATTCGTTTCCAAATCATAAATTATAGTGTTAGCAGAAGTAAACGAAGTCACCATTTGTGTAGGGGAGCAGCGCACAAAGTCCACCGACGTCGGACTACCATCACCTTGAGATGGGAATAAAAATGTAACGAGTTAGATGGGCCAAAAGTGTACCCACGAAAATAGTCTTAAAGCCGCAAAAGGTGATGCACTCACTGCTATTCATGCAGTAGGTGTTGAGGAGTGGCACTTTGCTTTGCGGGGACCAAAGCCGAACTGTGCCATCCCCAGAACAGGAAAGTAGATTCGTGTTGTGGATGGAAAGGCCCCAGACGGCGTCCGAGTGAGCAGTCAAGGAAGTAGTGAGCACACCAGGGTCAAACGAATCGTATGGGTCGATGCCTGAGCTGGGAATGTTCCAGCAGCAAATAGTTGAATCTAAGCCACCGCTAAAGCATTGCTCTCCGATGGGGCTGACAGCCAAGCACAAAACAGGGCCCCTGGAATGGACAGCAATACAATTTACTTATTTTCTTCACCCAAATCACACCAATGGCAAGCTCGGATAAAATTCTTACTTACACATGACCTCTGAATGTATACACTGGCTCCACATCTAGCGAAGCAGTCCTATCGAAAGAAAAAGGCAGACTTTAATGAGTAGGGTCAGGTCCAATTAGAAACGATGTTCGTCGCTTGACAACTAAAGCGACTAACACAACGTTATAAGTTTTTGTAACGATAACGTCAGAGACTAGTGTTGCGCTGCCGCAAAAAAGTTGATCACAACAGCTTAACCAATTTAGGGTAAGACAATAATGAGTTTTGTACAAGAGGCAGGACAAAAAAAAATGAATCAATATTAAGAAAATGTGTGACACAATTAAGAGACACTCTGGTTGGCTTTCCAACCTTTTTCAGCCCGTAACACACAAAACGGTGGCACGAATTTTAAAATTTCGAAATAAATTTTCATTGCTTTTCTCAACGAAATGACTATAAATCAGGATTTGAATTAGAAAGTCCACTTTAATAGGATAAAATAGGATTAAAATTCTGGAGTTGGTAAACAGGCGCCCAATATTTCTAAGGGATAATTTACATAGTTGCTGCAAATTGATATGTCCAATTTTTGGAAATAACTTCGCATTTCAACAAAATTCAATACAGTGAGCAAATTAATTAGCTGATAAAAATGACTACATCATGTCCGTGTTAACACTCACTTTTTAGCAGGAACTGTCTTCTGCAGATTCCATAATTTTAAAGTGTGGTCTTCTGATGCCGTAATTAGCACAGGCTCGACGGGATGGAAAGCCAATGCTCTCACGCCATCAAAATGGCTTCGTAAGGTATACTTTGCTGTCCAAGTTTTACGATAAGGTTCTTTATTTGTCGTAACCTGTCAGTCCCGAAATGGAGGATGGTAAGTGCAAGAAGAAAAATTCTCAGCCAACCGCAAACAAAATAAGGCCTTACTTACATCATAGCTACCATCAGAGTCATTATTTACTGTAATTGTCGCAAGTTCATCCAGGCCAAGCGTATCAAGAGCATTGTCGTCTACCCCTGGTGTGCCTTTTGGTGGCCTTCTTAACCCCATATAAAAAGATAAACCCGGAGTGTCTTGCAAACCTGCAAAAGTGACCAAATGGATATGAAACCACTATAAGAAATACAACAATAATAAAGTTTGTTATAAGACGTGTTAAAATCAAGAGTGAAGGCAATGTGGTGAACATCTGTATTAGATAATCCAGAGCCAGTTTTAAGGAGTGAAGACAAATGGTGAAAATTATCTCTTAGTAGTAATGTTATGTGACAAATAATCATCATAGCGACTCCCGCACCTTCTCCGCCATCAGGTCCTAGAAAGTCGAATTCGGATAGCACTTCCTCGGTTTCAGCGTCGGCCAGCATGTCTTCCATTCCCATCATACCATCATTCCCAAGTAGACCCTAAAAATAACGATTTATATTTAATTTGAGAACATGAGTACGTAAGTTCCCATTAGAACATAGAAATACTTACTTTTCCTTTGGGCTTGACCCTTAATCTTGTTTCAGATCGTTCATCAGCATCATCGTCGCCAGGGCCTTCATCCAAATCATCACTGAAATAGGCATGTTACAATTATAACAAAACATTTAAATGCATGTTGTAGGGCAACTTGAGGAGAAACAAGTGTAGGCTGCCCTTGCCATCTTTGTGTTAACTAGCTAACACAAGGGTTTTTTTCACAACAAACACAAAGTCTGGAATATTGCAAAACGTTTTTGTAATGCAGATATAATTAAAGTTAAACTTGGGTTTCTTGTTCTCCAACAAATTTTTGGAAGCGAGCCAGCCGGATAAAATTTCAAGCAAATTTTAAATTCGAGCAAGTCAATTTAGTAGGAAACTTGCCTTAGATTGTCTTCATCTTCATCCATATCTACATTCTCAGATGCTAAAAAATCGAACGTTTCAAGAACTGACGCCTCACTATCCATTAAAGTGCCTTCAGCTAATGACGTTGGTATTTTCTTGCCTGGAATTCTACATGAACACAAAAAAGTTGCATTCGAAAAAGTCGACAAACCAAAAATCACAACATTGAAGCCATTTTGAAACCTAACAGACACTTACCTGCGGCCCTGGGTTTCGCTGGCCCTTTTAGTTGGTTGTTCCCCATTGACTGCAAGTGCATTGTTGTGATTCTCTTCATTTTCAGTGTTACTTGGGGCTAACCCAAGTAAGGACCTTACCCTAGCTGACCGAACATCTATAATTGTATCTGTATAACCTATTTCTTGTAGATATCTTCAAGGGGAGAAAAGCAAAATCAGTGATAAATTAAGGCAGGTTTCAAAGAAATACGAGATAATAAAAAACGAGCGTCACTGCACATTTTAAATGCCTATTTCCCAACAAAACAAAATTTTACCATACCGACTGTTAGCAGGTCACATTCACGATTAATTAAAAGAACACATTCAGGTTTGAAGTAACCTAATTTTTTAATCTATTTTCTAAAGTTACATATTTTAGAAAAATGGTAAAATTGATAAGCTCAACCAAGTAAAGCTTGCTCTTCATTAAGAAATGTTTTTGTGTCCAATTTAATGAATCATTAGCAACATTATGTAGTTACGCTTGGTTGTGTAAAGGAGATATTTTTAAATGCGCTGAATTCAAACAAGCTACGTACTGTCTAAGTAACTGCCTCCCTTGTCTCCAAGAAACATTGCTATTATTCAAAACTATTTCCCCATCAACAGAGTCTTCTGAAAACGAATGCAACAATAAAATATGTGAATACAATGTCAAGAAAAATCATTTTGCAATAACAACCTCAAATAGCACATGCAAGCATAATATATTTGCACAATGAATAATAGCAAACCCCAAGAACTTATTTTTTAACAAACCAATTCTGAAAATGTTCAAAATGTTAATTTTCAAATTTTCCTCACTTCCTCATTTACCTGTCATCTCATAGAAGAACTAGCCTGCTTATGATTTTAAAAGGTATAAACATAACAAGCTCAATAAATACTAAAACTAAACAGTTACTCAATAAAAGCACATTGAAGTTACATATCAGCTAGTCTGCAAACTTTATCAGAGATGCATATTCTTGACCAAAAAATTTCAGACAACTCGGCTACATAAATTGGCTTCAAAATAATTAAAAGATTTTCCCAGCATTTTTTTTTTTTTTTTTTGGTTTTGCTTTTGTATTTGCTTGATTACCTTTGATAGAGAAACAATTTTATTAAAGGGAGTTTCTAACAAGATAGGGGTAATTATTTTGTTTTTGGATATGCACTGATGAACACACAAAAATTGTACCTGGCCATGCAGATATACTAGGTTAGTGTCAATAATAAATCCACAAGCAATTACTCTGTTTACACAGGCAGTAAAGTTCATTTTGCGTTAAATTATTATAGACATGATTGTTATTTTTTTAAATGAACATGGTTTACATGTACCAAAAAAAACATTAAATTATACCACTAATTCATTGAAAGGTGGAATGGCTACCTATTTCACAGTTGACGTTTGTTTTAAAAGTATTAAAAACATGTTAGACTAAACATCCACTTACCTCTATGATCTTCAATTGGGGGAGGTTTCATATCACCTTGATTTAACTCTGTGCCAAATTTTAGTTTATGAAACTTTGCCCTAGAAAACAAGAATCCACAAAAGCGTCACTTACAATTATCACATATTTATTTGCTTGCTTACAATTCCATGGATTGATAGATCAAAATAGCCTACAATGCACACCTTTCTTGTTTCAGAGCATATTCTAACATCTTTATTCTACGCACTAAATCATTCTTCAAATTTTCTTGGCCTTTTCTTTCGCCTTGTAAAAATGCTATCCGTGCCTAAAAAATGGAAGAAACAAATGAAAACATTAACAACAATTACAGAAGTGTGCCTCTTTGTAGATTGTTAAGAAAGTATGGGTTTTATTTAGACAAGTAAAATGCATAATCATTGACAAAGATGTCATTTTAGATTGCCATCCACGACAATGTCATTTTAGAATCAATGGCAAGGATGTTACTTTTGACTGTCATGAGCAAGTATTTTGCAAAGACGAACTGGCAGGATGTTTTTCTGTCACATCAACAGCATCATCAACTACTTGGGCTTAAAAATGCAAATTTCACGATCCCATAACATCTGTCAAACTTAAAACAGGTAGAAATTTAGTCTTTTAAAATCATTCAGTTCATCTTTTAAACAGTCTCCAATCTTCAATCCTCTTGAACCACACTTTCCCCAACAGTGCTCAAATGAAGCAATAATCCATTAGTAGCCTTAGTTTTTCTGTAAACTCCATTAGCGTGACAATCGACATGTTTCTTAACAAACTTGGAGCAATAATGGTTGTTCAGATAACATGGTTATCGACAGATGCCCTTGCACTTGACAGGGGCTGCAACGGGTAATATCCGAGTTGAACATCGGCACCGGTAGACCAGAGTCTTAAGACACTTCTTCTTAAAGAAACGCTAAACAATACAAACTGCTGCTGCCAAAATACTGACAAATGAGTTTCAAACTGAATGAATCCCACTACAAAGGCCAGTGACCACTTCAGCACACTTAAATACAGGTTCATTACACATGACTACACTCGTATTTCAAAGTGTACACTTTAAAATATGGATATTACCTGATAATAAATAATAAACAGTTGGTCAGGCCTCCACGGTTTGCCAACCACTTTTTTTGCTATCCTGCCCTACTTTAATGATTTAATCAATGTATGATGGTAGTTGGAATGAGTAATAAAGCCAGAATCGAAGATTAGCTGTATATTTTATCCAACTGGACAACCTTGTACTTCAGCAAACATTTGAGAACGGCAACCACACAAAAAAACTGTATGGGGAAACGACTACAAAATAATTTGAAGAAAACATTGTATGTAAGAAAGGCGTTGCTCTTACCTCGTAAAAGAGGCAATGCTTTTGTCATGTGTTTGCAATCAACTTAGCTACAAATATGTTAACATTGTTAGCAGTCTGCAGCACCTCTACAGGTTTTCAGCATCAACATTTGCAAACAACTAGAGCAAAGTAAATCAATTACCCCAAAATAACCCAGTCAGAATAGAGCATCAAATAAGCTGGCATCATTTGTACGACATGGATATGCAGTATAAGGAAAGGCAAAACTTTAGCATTATCTTTAAAAAAATAACCCAAACTTGAAACTGTCTCGAATTTGGTTTTGTACAAATAAAAACTAATGGACCACTCAAGCATAAATTCAACTCAGTACCCTAGTCAGCAAATAAATGCCATATGGTAGGGATGGGGGATTCGTAACCAAACCTTTCAGGAGAATGCCCCTACGTCAGTAGCGACTTGGACATCATTGTTAAATAGAATTTCTACTAAATCTGAACTTTCGCCAGGAAGGCTATTTCCAACGTCTAATCGTTTGCAAAAAGAAGGATCAATAGTAAGCATCCGTCTTGGCAAGAAGCTCGGTCAAAGGATTTGAGTGATTGTGTCTACTACTAGAGGGGTTGTTATGCGTTAAAATATGGGAAACAAAATGTGAATTACAAGAAAGATTAACCCGTTAGAATAACCTCATAGGTAACTTCTCGCGTCTGGACCCCAACGTATCCCAATTTAGAGAGTGGAGCATTTCTGTAACACTAGCGGAATGTTGGTAATCTTCCTTAACAAATCTGGCTGCTCTACGCTGGACCATCTCTATATCCTGAATATAAACCATCCTGTGAGGGTTCCGAATAGGAGCACACTATTCCAACATAGGGCGAACCAGAGTTGCATAGCCAATTTACATTTTCCGCACATTCTCGAAATATGCGTTGAATGAATCTAAGGCGTTGGTTCGCCGCACCAACGATTTCTGTAAAATGGTGATTACAAGAAATATTTTTGTTAACATAAATCCCCAGATACTTGACAGTATCAACGACAGCGAGTTGAACACCATCCAGAAAGTACTCAGGTTGGCAAGTATTCCGTTTACAAGATGTTTCGTGCAGGAGGTATAGTTTTCCTCCACGCCTAGACAAAACGCCCTTTGTATAATTTATCCATTTTTGTATCATAACAGTTTACTTGACTTGTCAATGAAAAAACTCCACCTACCCATTGTCATTGAAGAACTGAATCATTAACCCGACTGGAACGCTCCAACATTTGGATCGTTTGTATGAAACTTGTAAACATTGAAAATAATCTACAAATTGAGTGATTAAACGAATTTCAATATTCATCGTGTACAGAACGCCATAGAAAATAAAACCAATACATCAAAAGAACTAGATCACTTGGATACACTTTACAAAAAGCACTTGCATGAGGCGTTCACCCCTTTTCCAATTTTTAGTGAAGGTTAACTCGTGTCAAAGCACCCAACGGTCCACACACACATTCTCAAGGATTTTAATGAGTTTCGAGGACGTGGATGGATTTGACTTACGGCACATGCCAGATATTTTAGTTTTAAATTCTAACAGTAGCAATGGCACTATATTTCACTTCATGATCCCATTAATATTGCACTGATGAGATCATCTATGGAGTGGTAAATCTTTTACACAGGGTTCCCACATTTTTTAAGAATGAAATTTTTTGACTTTCCAGGTTTTCCCAGGACATTTTTTTAAAGTTTTCCTTGACTGAAAAATTAACATTTCATTTTTTTTATTCGTTTTTACTTAGCAAAATATTTATTTTTAGTAACATGGTAATAAAAATTGAAGAATAAACATTTGAAAACATTTGCAACTATTATCCCAAGGAGTTACTTGGTTTTTTTAATGTTTTTCAATGGCATATTTTTTTCAGAATAGTAATGAACAGAAATTTTCCAGGACCAAATTGAAAATCTCCCTGACTTTCCAGGTCTCTTCCATGACTTTCTCAAATTCCCTGACATTTGAAAAGGGGCAAATAGCATCTTATTGATACCATGAAACCTCAGGGGCCTGAGAATCACACAGGGATCCGCTGCTCTAAACCAAATAAACATGTCTGACAACAGGTGTATTGTAACAATAACGTGACTAATGCAACAATAACATTGATTTGTAAGTTAAGAGGGCGATGAAAAATCGGACATTTTTGGCATTGCATAGTGCAAACATGTCCATGAATTTTTTTCTTCTGATTTTTTTCTGGCATCTCGGAAAATGTGATGAAAATTGTTCTTCTCTGTAACATTTTCAGTGTGATTTAGAAGATTTTCAGAATGAGAATAGTTGGGGAAATTGGGACCACACATTTATTTTATAATGGAAAGGGGCCCAAACAGGAGCGTAATACCGAGACACGACAGTTACAAAAATAAGGGTATTTTTAGAATGGCATTTCTATTTTCAATCTTCCGGATTTTGTGGAAGATATGAAATTATTTGATTCCATTCGTTATTTGAAACGAAGAAAATTGGCCACTTCACATTAACTCAAATAATAACTGATCTGTTATTGGAGTTGGATACTTGTGGCTATAAGCATGGCATTTCTGTAAATGTCATCATTTTTTGTTGTCTAGGAGATTTGAATTAAAGAGATAACTGTAGACAAGCTTTATATAGACAACCACAAAGAAAACAGAAAACTAGGCATCCGTTTGATTCCACTTATCAAATCAGTGCCGGTATCATTAGTGCTAGTCAGGTTGGAAAAAGCAAGGTCTACGATGCTTAGTTTTAATCCTATTAATACATAGCGGCTGATCCGCAAGCATTTTGCATTTTTTTTAATGTATGTTTACCAAGCATTGCTTTTTAATTTCTTTCAATCGACGAAGGATAAGCAAACAAACGAAGAAATGCATCAGTGGCTTTACCCTTTTATCTTAGTGAGCTTCATGAATAATTTCACAAATGTACACATTTTTCTCTTTTCAGAAATTCACTTAATTTTTCCTGCATTTTTTTTTTTTATTAGGCAATGAAAATCTTTATTTTCTCCATTGAACACAATATCAAATAATTTCTCATTGTAACATATCATTCAATACACAAGTTTTGGGCAAAAATATCAGAAAAAAAAACACGAATTTCGCATAAATACTATCTCAAAAATGCATGTTAAAGGAAACATTTGAAGCTTCGAATTTTAATAATTTTTTTATCCAATAATATGGGTTTGTTCAGACACTTCGTTTAGAAAAACACTCCCGTTATAAATAAGTTCATTAAAAAATATCATTACATTTTTTAAATTCATGTATAATCGGTGTCTTTTAATCGGATTAATAGTACAATAGTTGAAAAACACTGGCAAAGATAGTACAGACCAGAGCAAACATGAAACAGAAACAGGGTTTCGGAAACATGATGCTTCCGATAAAACTTTGCTGTTCAAAGGTTTCTGCCATGACATAGTGCAATGACCCACGTGCTTTTTAGAGCAGACACCAGGTTTTGGCCATTGTAGCAGACACGGGTAGGGGCACCATGAACAACAAACATTTACTCAGTTTCGAAATGCATTTTTGATATGTACACTACAGAGGGTGAAGACCTAATTATTTCACAACCTTAAATATAAATATATCTCTGCAATTAGTTAATGATTTTTTAAACGGTATTTTTTAAATTGCACGTGACTACATAATAATCACGTTTTTCAGTTCTAAAAAAAAAAAAAAAAAAAAAAGAATGGCGACCAAAAGCAAAGATGAGGTCAAGTATCAAAGTATAGAGGTGCAGAATAATTGAATAACAACTAAAAAGGTCGGAATTGTGATTTCCTATGGAACAATCCTAAATATCGTCAAATCCAAAACGAAAAAACGACAGGCCAAGAAATTGGTGAGCCAGTGCCTATTTTCCGAAGGTCACGTAAAGTGCGTATTACCAGTCCAGTACCATAAAAAAATGATAGAAAAACCGAATCCACCAAGTCTGGGAGACATGGCAAACTGTTGGGAACATCCCAAACGACAATCCAAAATGTTATCCACGCTGATCTGGGTGCCAAAATAAGGAAAAAGGCGAAGGTTCACAAATTGCTCACTTGTCATAAGAAAAACAGAAAGACCAACTCAAGAAAATTAATTGTATGAGCGTCACCTAGCGGGCGGCATGAGTGAATTTATGGTGACATTGGACGAGGCCTACTTCTATCTGAGCAACTGTAATGGTGAAAGTAAGATTCTGTACCAGCCACCTCATCAAAAAATCAACAACAATTGGCTTGTGAACTGCCGTGAAAGCTGGCCCATTGGCTTAATGTTGGTTGGTGGCCAGAGCGGCGGAGGAACTTTTCTGCTAATCAATGCCCAGTACTACATTGACAACATTCTGAAACCGTATTTCGAAAACAAAATTCCTTGGTTGTATCCTGGAGAGACATCAAAAGTGACATTTCACCACGACAAGGCCCCATCACATACAGCCAAATTGACGACG